>VZTB01014409.1:420603-465345 GCA_013397245.1 Thryothorus ludovicianus | reverse complement strand
GAAGGTTGCCTTCATTTCAATTTCATTTACAGTTTCCACATTCTTAAAGTCTTCCGTGAGGCAATCATATTTACAAGGCTTTCCTGTTTCATCCTTCCCAACACCTGAGCATTTTCACGTCTGTGTTTGCAGGCCTGGGGATGGGCACCGCGTTCCTGTGCGTGTCCTGGTCTCTGCTGGACTACCACCAGTCCCTGCGCTCCTTCCTGCAGGACAAGTACGAGCTGAGCCTGGGCTCCTCCATCATCTACTTCCTGTGGAACCTCTTCCTCATCTGCCCCCGCATCCTGACAGTCGCCCTCTTCGCCCTGCTCTGGCCCTATGGTCTGGCTGTCCACTTCCCCCTCGTGTGGCTGGCCATGTTCCTCTGGGTGAGCCTGCAGGGCACGGATTTCATGGAATCAGCCGGCCCCGAGCAGCTTTACCGGGCCGTGGTGGCTGTGATCCTCTACTTCAGCTGGTTCAACGTGGCCCGGGGCAGGACGCTGTACCGCAGCATCATCTACCACGGCTTCATCCTGCTGGACAGCACGCTGCTGGGCCTGGCCTGGCTCTGGGGCCGGGCTCCTTCTGAGGAGCACTCCTACCTCCTGCTGCTGCTGTGTGCTGCCCTGCCCTGCTACCTGCTGGGGCTGGGGCTGAGGGTCACCTACTACAAGTGGCTGCACCCCAACGTGCGGGCGCAGCAGGAAGGCAGACACGACGAGGTGGATTTCAGTGCAGGGGGTGATGGGGTGGAGTTCTGCTCGTTTTTGGAACCAGACCTTGTGAACAGGCGGATGCAGTGGCTGGCCCAGACTCATTTCTCCTTGTCCCAGCCAGCACGGCAGCGCTTCCTGAATGGAGCTGCTGCTGTGGAGTCTGCTGTCTGAGGGCAGGGAGGTGCACTTGTTGGTTGTGCCTCCCAGGCCATTTTGGACAGCTGGAAGGACCTGGCAGAGACCGGGGGTGATGTGGAAACACCTGATGAGTCCCATGGCACTCAGCATGGCTCCCAGGGCTCTGCCCTCAAGGAAAGCCAGTGTTTGTGGTGAGTCCAGCACATGGTGGCATATGGCTGCACTGCTGTGTCAACTTTTCTGGTTATTTATTACTAGCTTTTTCATTAAAAAAAGAAAAAAATAGCACCAGTTTATTTTCTCTGTGCCTCTCCTGTGCCTGCTGCTGCCACTGCTGTGCAGGGTTATGGGTGATGGGGCAGAGAGGACTTGTTTCCTCCATGGTTATGGCTGTTTCCAGCCAGGAATTTCCTCCTGGTGTTAGTTTCGGTGTTAAGGTCAAAACTCAGCTGTTATCACCGTGTTCAGGGAGGGATGAGGAAGGAGGCCTGTGCTGGGAGGAGTGGCTGCAGGGTGGCTCAGAGCTTCTGGCTTGTTATGGCCACCTCATGTTCCCTTGGCACCATTCCCACAGCACAGCCTGGGCAGTGCTCCCAAGGCCATGACCAGGCTGGAGCTGGCNGTTTCCAGCCAGGAATTTCCTCCTTGTGTTAGTTTAGGTGTTAAGGTCGAAACTCAGCTGTTATCACTGAAGGGAGGGATGGGGAAGGAGGCCTGTGCTGGGAGGAGTGGCTGCAGGGTGGCTCAGAGCTTCTGGCTTGTTATGGCCACCTCATGTTCCCTTGGCACCATTCCCACAGCACAGCCTGGGCAGTGCTCCCAAGGCCATGACCAGGCTGGAGCTGGCCACGGCATTTCTCAGCCAAAGGTGGCTGCTGATGTGGTCAGTGTGGTCAGCAGTAGGGTCAGTGTGGTCAGCAGTGGGGTCAGTGCTGTGCACAGGGTGTGTGGGGTCAGCTCCTGGGCACAGACCCCAACCATTCCCAAGGTGGGGCTGCCTCCACCCAGCTCAGGGCCCAGAGCAGCCCCTGCCTTTGGCTGTTGCCCAGCTGTGGCACATCCTGGCTGCCCACAGCACTGGCCTTTGGCTCCTTCCCCTCACCTCCAGCACCCCATCCCAGGAGGGGACTTCCATACCAGGGAATGCCTCTGGAGGAGCAGCTGAAATGCTCTCACAGCTGCTCCTGTAGGAAGCTCAGTCCTGCCAAGGCACCACAGCAGAGGGTGGGAGAGGGCTGCTGCCTTGTGCAAAAGAAAATGGGAACATTTGTGCAGGAAGCACCATGTGCCTCCCCTGGGCACCTCAGCAGGTTCCTGCCCCAGTGGCTCCCCAGGGGCACGGGGGCTCTGGTGGCTGCACTGTGACCTGTGGCACTCCTGGTGTTGCCAAGCCTGGCTCAGCTGTCACAGGGGCAGGGACTGACAGGGGGCAGAGAACAGGCTGAAGCACTGACTATAGAAAATAAAGACTTTATTATTTTTTTCCAGTTCACAGGACAGTTCCCATTACAGACCATGAACAGGCAGAGGCCCCACAGCCAGCAGCACCTGGGTGGGCTCCAGGGTCCTACTGCTCCCCACCAGTGCCAGCACAGACATCTCCCCAAGGGCTGTTGGAGGCAACAAATATTAGTGGATCGGGTGGTTTTAAAGCCTCTGTGGCTGTGTTGAAGCTGAAGGGGAAGCCAGCAGCACTCAGGTGAGCTCAGGTGCTCTGGGCCTGCAGGCTGACTGTCCTTCAGGTGTTCAGGTTTGCTCTCCCATTACCCCTGACCTGACTGTAGCTGAACTGGTGACAGAGACAGGAGAAAATCAATGCTTGGATAGAGATGCTGTTCTTGCCTCAAGATCTTGAGACAGGAAAAGGCTTAAATTCAGCCAGTAGAGGAAAAATAAAATAGCCAGGTCACCCCTTTATTAACAAACACAGAAATGTACCATCAACCTCCTGTTATAAAAGTACTTTACATACATTCAAGGAAACATCATATAAATACCAGTATGAAATGTCAGTGGCTGCAAGTTCCACACTCAGCTAAAATTTTACCAACGTCTTAAAATTTCCTTAAAACATTTGAAGTAAACAAACACAAAGCTCAGTCAGCTGCCAGGCAGCTCAGGCCTGCAGGTCCAGCACCTGCTGCCAGTGCCTGGGCAAAGCCAGCCCCTGTCCAGCACAGCTCTGCTCAGCTGCTTCCCATGGGAGCGAGGCCGTGCCGCTGGTGGCAGCTTAAGGCACAGGTTTGAATCCCAAAATTCAGCCAGCTGGAGTACGAGATGTGCTCCCAACAGGCTGCTGCACAGGCTGGGACAGCTCCCAGACCTGCTCACAGGAGACCTTTGGATGGGCTGAGGGATGTTCAGCATCAGCACAGACTCTTCTGTGACTACAGCTGAGTCCTGATCTCTGGTGACATTTCCAGCCCTGGGGGCAATGAGGCTGCTCCTCACCACAGCTCTAGCACTTCACAGGGACCCCAGAGGAACTGGACTCTATGGAGCCAGCAGTAAGGGAGCTGGAGCTGCCTCAGCTGCCTTGGAACAGGTGCAAACACACCTGAGCTCTCCGTTTGGTGCACACAGAACATCTCTGGGTCCTGCCCCCCTTTCCAAGCCCACTGCTGAGCACTCCCAGCACAGCCTGTTTGCCCCTGGGCTCTGCTGGGCCAGCAAACACCTTTCCCTCTGCTGAGCTGCCCAGTGACATCCACAGCAGACTCCTCAGATTTTCCTCATGGGCTGAGCAGTTCTGCTGCTGGCAGGCAGCAGCTCCCACATGGACAGCATGATCCTGCTGCAGAGCTCCTGGGGAACCACACAGACCCAGTATCCCCTGGGATCAGAGCACAAGGCCAACACCTGGAAAGGAGCTGAATGGAAAACAGATCACTCCTGACTCCAGTGACCACCCTGGAGAAAGAGATTCACCTTTGATTCCAATTTAATTAATCTAAAAAAAAACCAAACAACAAAAAGCCAAAGGGAAACTGGAGCTGGTACCATGTGAAACAGAGCTCCCAGGTCCAGTCCCTGAGCACGAGGTATCTGAACCCCTGGCTCTAGGCACCTCCTGCCCCGTGGTCACTGGAGCTGGCCCAAGGGGAGATGCTCCCAGGGCACAGCAGAGCCTGGCCCAGCAGCTCCCCCTGCACTGATGGAAATTAACTTCAGTAATTAATGCCATGAAAGGAATGCAGCAGAGCACAGGCTTGGCTGGCACATCCCTGCCTGTGTGGGCACAGCAAATGGGTCAGGGTCTCCCTGCAGTGACAGACTCAGCCCAGTCTCCCAGTGGCTGATGTGGGGCTGATGACCATGATCTGGAGGGGTCTGGGTGCAGCCACAGGTCTGGCTCTGCAGGAGCAGCAGCAGCTGGTTCTGGCACACAGCACACACCTGTCCTCAGGACACCTGATCTGGAGCCATCAGGGTACACGGGGGAGACACCAAACACAGCCTGAGCTGGCACAAAACCAGCCCCTGTGCCTGCCCCAGTCCCCAGCTGGCTGCTCCTGGCCAGGGGAGCTGCAGGGCACTGACTCCAGCCTCTGTTCTGAGACAGCAGCAGAAAAATCAGCATCACCACCCCTCCCAAGTGCTCCATGCTGCCAAGTCACAGTGTCTTAGAAAATTAAGTCCCTCTTAACAAGGCATTTGTTTCTCACTATGTAGTTAGGCTAATGCGAAGAATATAAGAAAATTGAATCTGATTCTACTAAAAGGAACTTACAAATAGGGTCAGGAACACAGAGGTGGAGGTTATTCCATAGCCAGAGCCTTCTCTGCAACATTCATGAGGATTTAGGAATTAGATTATTCCTAGTCCAGGTGAGGACTCTGTCCACATCTGAGCAGTCTGCACCAGTCTGCTGTACCTGATGTTCACAAGGTGGTTTCATTTTTCTTTGCAGGAAAAATCTGTGGGATCTACAGTCCAGACCAAGGCTAGAATCCAGTGATCTCCTGCTGGCTAAAAGGGCTTGTGCACACATTGACTAGAAGCCACTGGGATCAACTTGGAACACTAATACTTGCCTCTACAAGGAACCACATATCCCAGAAGCATTCCCTTACTTTTATATTTTCCAGTAATTCCACACTGAGGAAATAACATAAGGACATTGTAATAAATTAACTGTTTTGAACACCCAGGGAAAGAGAGAGGACACATTTTACAGCAATAGAGGTATTTTTGACATTTTCATTAATATTTCCTATGAAAAAAAAAACCATAGCTCTCTGGCTTTGCAAAACAAGGGAGGTTTAAGCTCTGCCATCAGCATTTTCCTATAAAAATAAAGTTTTGTGTTTACTTGGGTTCTACAACTAAGCTGAATAGAAAGGAGAAGGCTCTTACAAATAAATCTGCTGTTTTATGGCCCCTCCCTCTGGAGGTACCTGCCAGAGGCATTCAGCTGGCTCTGTAAGGCCCTTCTGCAGACAAGCTCTAGCTCTGCTGAGTCTAGGGCTGCTTTACAGGACACTCTGGACTTGGCACGGCCTGTGCTCCCAAGGAACAACCTGCTGTCACATTCCACTGTACAGTTTGCATTAGGTATGTCTTCTTCATCAAGCTGAAAAGTGAGTCCCCAAACACGTGAGATTTCTGCCTCCCAGTGAGGGAGAGAGCTTGCGGGAGCTGCAGTCACATCTTTGCTCCAACTTCTTACAGGAAGTCTAACTCAAGGGCTTGGTGAAGGGACACGAGGTCAGCATGATTTGTGATCCTCCAGAATGGCATGTTGTGCTGAAAAGAGAGAGGGCAGTCAGCTTTATGCAGGGGTTTTGGGAAACAGGCTGGGCTAGAGCTGCAGGGCTGTGCAGTGTGGTGGTTCTGAGCACAGCACTCTCAGGACAGACCTCAGCCATGTGCACATCTGTATCTGGAGCCCATCTTCTGTGCACATCTGTGTGTGACAGGCACCAGCACTGGCTGTCAGCTGCTCCTGATGGAAACCCAGGAATGCCTGTCCAGGGCCCCAGGAAACCTGCACAGGCAACAGCTCTGGCACATGGCACAGCGTGTGAAACCTGCAGAGTCAGGGTCCTGACAGCCATCTTTGCACTTCACTGCTAATTAGCACAACTGAACAACCCAGGCCTGTGCAAATCAAGCCAACTCTTTGCTCTTGTTTGTAATCCAGCCTAATGGCAGGTGCTGTATTGATCTGCTGCTACTCCTGAGCCCTGACTCCTTCACACTCCTGAGAAAGTGCTGATAGTCACAGGCTGTGATCAGCATATAGAACCATAGAATCATCAAAGGTGGAAGGGACTTTCAAGATCACTGAGTCCAACCTTTCAACATGCTACAGCCAGCATCCTACACTGCTGACAGGGACAGTGTTACATGCAATCCCAAACAATACTAAAAGAGAAACTTCAAGCACCCAGGAGCCAGAAAACTCCCCATCTTAACACAATCAAAGATCTCTTGCATCAAAGGCAAACTTTGCTGCTGGCTCTCCTGTCCTTAAGAGTTCAGCCTTGAACAAGAGTCCTTGTAGACAAAGCCTGCCAGCACTGCCCCACCTCTGCAGTCAGACCCACCTGCTTGGCTGCCACCTCCTCATCACGCCCATCTCCAATGACCACGTAAGTGACCTTCTTCCCAAACCGGGACACGATCCTCTCGAAGCAGCTCTCTTTACCTGCCAAAGACAATCCCCCTGTCAGGAGCCTCAGGCAGACAGAAACACAGCCTGAACAGGTCCCTTCCTCCCAGCACAGAAACACTTCTTGGCTGCCTGGGCAGGGGTAGCAGCCAGTTCAGCTCCCAGAAGCCTTGGGATGGAGCACAGCACAGGGCTGCTCAGATGCAGAAATGGCATTTCCCCATGTAAAAATCCCAGCTAATCCTCAGCAGATGCCACAGTGCCAAAGACTTGGCACAATCCCTTACCTATTTTTGTAGCACTATAAATATTTTCAATGGGAAACACCTCGCCCAATCCATACAGAAGAACTTTGGCAAGAGCTGGCATCAGTTGGGTAGTTGTGATCAGGATGTTCTCACAGTTTTTTCTAAAAGAAGAAAAACACTTGTAACAGCACATCTACAGGCAGTGGTGCCAGGACTGCTCTGGGCAGTCTGCTCAGCTTCCCCAGGTGCTTTGCTGTCTTGCTTTCAAGGAGGCACTTTAGAACAAGGTTTTGCAATTTTTGCTTGTTGGCTTCCGGCAGAATTCCCTGGCAGAAAAACCACTTGGTGAGCATGGGGATCTTGCTAACTACAGGTGTTGCAGCAGAGAAACAGGGGTGGAGTTCTTGCCCTCAGTCACTTGGCACCTGTGACAGGAGCAGTCAGTGAGGAAGGGCTGAGAAAGCCTCACGGGCACTCCCAGGTTCCATACCTGGACTGGATGAGCAGCAGGGATTTTAATGCAGTTTCCAGCCAGGAATCTGTCAGCACTTCTATGTCAGTCCTCAGTCGCTGCAGAGCTTCCCTCTTCTGTGGGCTAAGCAGGCCTGGAAGGTGAGGAACATGTGTTTGCCTGGCAAGTCTGACACAGGGAGGGCTGTCCCCCAGTGCAGCAGCTGCCTGCTCTGCAATAAATAACAGAACTGAAGGCCTCTGGAAGCTGGCCTGTCTCAAAGCAATGAAAGAAACCAGCTCTCAGTGACATGAATGAGCCCAGACATCCATCCAGGAGTCAGACCTTGGGGAACTGGGCAGACATTTACCTGTGATTATTTCAAAGCATTTCTCAGGATACAGGCAACCACAGGCACTTCTCTTGTACAAAGCACTCACAGTAACAGGGGTCCAAGGTCACAGAGCAGGGGAAGGAATTCCCATCTATCCAAGTTTTTGTGTAGGCAAAGGGTACCCAAACACACAACCAACCAGGCCAAGTCACCCCATCAGGTGAGCTGCTCCAGCAGTGTTCCTTTTCCAGGGATGGCAATGCCATGATTCAGACTAAACAGAGAATTCATCTCCATTTGCTCACTATGGTTTGCATGATTATGACTCCTTTGGAGTTGAAACGGAAGCCTAACTAGAAAGCTTTAAGTGACTTTGTGAAGATAGAGCAGAGAAGTCCCATCAGACTGTGGGCCTGACAGCCCAGGCTGTATTTCCTGCCAAAGGCAGACTCTGTGGAGACATGAGTGAGACCTCCTGAGCAGCAGGAGTCATCCAGGCCACTGCTGAGCAGAGTGCCAAGCAGCCTTTCACACCAAATTAGCAAAGGGACACTATCTACACCAAAACTTTTGTCTCTAACACCGAGTGACCACCCTTATCTCCATGATAAACCACAGCCTGCGCTGGCACACTGTTCAGTTTTGGCAGATGCACCCTCCTAGATTCCATGGAAATTTGATCCCAGTTAGCACTAGGAGAATGGCTTACTCCTCATGTCCACACACCAGCAAAGCCAAAGCTCTGAGGAAGGATGGGGTCTGGCCCCACAAGCTGTGTTCAGTGCTCAGACCCCTGTGCAGGTGCCCACTCACCTCCCACGTTGGTTTTGTATTTGTTGTAGATCTCGCGCACCCTGCGGTAGCGGAACGCCAGCTTCCTCATCCAGTCCACTCCCTGCACCCCCACCTGGGAGCTGTGGTTTGCACTGCTTCCCGAGCCACTGAACCCATCCGTGGAGAAGTTGTAGTTGCTGTTCCAGGAAAGCAGATGTGTTAGGAGTGCCACAGCAGCAGAACCAGCGGCGTTTCTGGCGGGGCTCCGACGGCAGCAGCTGGAGAACACCCTGAGAGGAGCTGCACGAGCCCCTTGGCACCTGCAGAGCAGAGCCTGGCTCCTGTGGGAATGCTGACATCCAGCCACAGCTGCTGCTGGCTCTGAACTGCTGCACTGATGCAACTCCTTTCACATCCTCCACTGCAAAACCTTCCTTTACTCTTCGGCTGCTCACTCCTCTGCCATACAGAGCATCCTTGCCACTGACTTTCCTCATGCTGCAGCAATAAACCCCAGCACAGCATCTTCCAAACACAGCATCCTTGCCTTTCCACAACTGCAGCTCCACAAGGATGAGCTGCTTCACCAGTTTATGACTGCAGAAAGCAAGTCCTGCTTCACCACTGTCCCTTCCTTTCTTTCTTCCTGACAGATTTTTCTAAGACTTTTTCAGGAGCCAGTTCAGCTCAGTACAAAAACCAATCTCCCTGTTTGATAGTGAGCACCATAAACTCTCAGAGGAATACAAACCCCAGGGGGACTTTCAAAGGTCAAGATCATGGAATCACAGGATGGTTTAGATTGGATAGAATCTTCAAGATCATCTCATTCTAAAATCCTGCCATAAGCAGGGACTTTTTCCACTAATCTAATTAGAGTAACCATTAGATTGGTTACTAATCTAATGCTGTGGTCACCAATCTGAAATTCTGGTTCTCCATTCCTCACTTGTAATTGAGCACAGAGGCAGCATTCAACAGTGGACAATATAATTCACAATGCAATTTCAAAATTCTCAATGCTTTGTAGGTTTTCAAAGAAATGCCCCCCAGCAAACAAACTCTTTGCCAGGTTTTGTCCCCTGCACAATGCTGAGCTCCATCCTTAACCTCATCTGCATTTGAAATCTTCACAAAACCTGATTACATCAGCAATGCATTTCCTGCATTCATCAGTACCCCACCTTAGATCCTGGCCATTGTCATCAGATGCCACATCTTCTATGTGTACCTGGTCACACTCCTGTTAAAGACAAAAAAAAACCAAAATAAAAATAAAGTCATGCTGTGGTAGTTGAGAAACACAGTGACATTTGCAGATTAAAGAAACTGTGACAGAAACCAATCCCTTCACACTTCCCAACAGCAACAAGCCAGGCCACACTCTCTCCATAAACCCACAGAGCTTCCACCAGCTCCATCTGCCAGTGCTGGGTTTCACTTCCCAGCCCCTGGAGGTCCTTCCCCTTCCTGGGATCTTAATTACCAGAAAGGATTGAAAAAAATCACATTTCTATGGCATTTTGAGTTGTCTGCAACACTCAGTGAATAGGTTGGACTCAAAGCTAACTTGTCACTTGAAGCTCATCATTCCAAAAAAGCAAACAAAACAAAACAAAAATAGCCCAAAAGCACATTATCTGGTCAAGCACTCTATTCCATTGTGTCAGCATGGGTCAGTAGAGCCACAGCAGTGTGGTGGCAGTGCCATGGCTCTGGTGCTTAGTGCAGCTGGTTTCACTCACTAACCAGCACCCACAGCAGGAGGTTTTGTGGTTGAGCACAGAGCTAACTCAACAGTGAGTCCTCTTCCAGCACAAGAGACTATTTGGCATTTTCATTTGTTTTTTGTTGTTTTCTCTGAAGCAGGAGGTAACTCATTACCACCTTTGCAAAGTTCACTGCTGCCAGTAGCCAGAGCCACAATGGAAACATCATTCAAATCTCTGTTTGCATCAACAAAACAATCTTACTTGTCCATAATGTGCATCAGTGACACACCTACAAATAACTGCTCCTTGTTCATACTCAGCCTTCCAAACTAGTGCTGTCAATTCTGCAATTGAGTGGAGTTACATCAAAGACACAGGGAGGTGTTGTGGGTCCTCCATGGGTACAGCCCAGTCTGTGCAGCATGTCCTTCAAAGCTGTTCCAAAGCCAAAGCCACCTCCTGCATTCTGTCCTTGGCTTAGTCCCAGCCCTTGAGAACTGGCATCCTCAAGATTGCCTTTCCCTCACACCTCTGCTCTCCATTTCAAAAGAGGACCAGTGGAAGCAAAGTGCTCACCAGCCCAGAAATGCAAATATAGGATGGATCAGACATCACTCTTTCTATTTGTACAGGTTCAAGGAAAAAAACAGCAGAAACTGAGAGAGCTCCTGACACTAGAAGGCTGCAGAATTCCTGTCTCAGTTAAGAGTGCTCTCCTGATTTGGCTGTGCTTACAACAAGCAGTAAGAGGCTCTGAAGCACAGAGCCCTCACAAAGAGTGAGGTGTAATTCTGACATGGTAACCTGGAGTTCTCTCTTTCAAACACATTTATTATGTACCTCCAAGTCATTGAAAAACAAGTGAGTGTCAGCAACTTCAAAGATCATCTCCTCCATGGACAGACCTGAGCCAATCACTAGAGTTGGATCCTGGAAAAAACACAAAAAGAAAATGTAGATGCACTGTGGATACAGGGAAAAGGGAATTGTCAACAATCTCTGCACAGATTTTTCCACTGTTTATCAAACCTGACATAATTCCAGCTACATTCAATGGCATGAACTATAATTTCCCTAATATTTTAAACAATTAAATTTAAAAAAACCCCAAAAACCAAACACTTCAGTGCTCCACAGGAGAGACTGACACATTTTCACAAACAGCACATACAAAACATTCAAAAATCTACAATGTATTTTGAAGGAGAAAAAAAACTCCCTATGTGTGAGGACCTCAGTTATTCCCAGTGAGGATGAAACCAGTTTGACAGACTTGCATTGTAAGAAGGGACTTGTTGGTGATGTCCCTGTCCTAGCTCTGTATAAAGCCAAAGTTAGTTCTTTCCCTGTCCCAAACTGCCAACAACTTCAGTAGAGAGTTTAAAAAAAACCCTATTCCTTTTCTGAAGACTAACATTTAATTCTGCATGACAGAAATGGGTTTTCTTCCATGGAAAAGACAGTATTACCTTGCCATATTTCTGAGCATAAGACCCTGTGAGAAGAGAATGGAAGATGATGATGGTCTCATCCAGGTCCCAGAGAAACACCCGCTGCAGGGAGAACAAGAGTAGGTTATTTAAGTGAGGCTTTGGGTTTGAAAGGGACTTTGAAAACCATCCAGTTCCAACCCCTCTACCACAGGCAGGGACACCTTCCACTAGACCAGACTGCTCCAAGCTCCAACCAACCTGGCTGTGGCCACTTCCAGGGAAGAGGCAGCCACAAATTGCCTGGGCAGTCTGTGTCAGAGCCTTCCCACCCTCACAGGGAAGACATTCTTTCCTAACATCTAATCTAAACCTACTCTCAGTTTGAACTCATGGGGACAGACCTTTTGGTAGGGCCTGTAGTGATAAAACAAAGGGGAACAGTTTTAAACTCAGAGTAAATTTACACTAGATTTAAAGTAATACATTTTTTACAATTAAAGTGGAGAGGCACTGGCACATGTTGCCCAGAGGAGTGGTAGATGCCCTATTCCTGAAAATATTTAAGATAGGTTGGATAGAGCTCTGAGCAACCTGACACCTGCTTGAAGATCTCCCTGCTCATTGCAGGGGTTTGGACAAGATGACCCTGAAAGGTCTCTTCAACCCAAACCATTCTATAAGCACCTTCCATTTCCATGGGGATGGAATAAAAAAAAGGAAGGAGAACTTTCACCATCACATTATTCTGCAATGCTACCTGAAGAAAAGAAGATCACTATTTACCTCCAGTTCACTGTCCTGTGAGGAGGAGGTATCTGCTTTCCTCTTCCCTCTGTTCTTTCCAGGGATGTTTTTTCTTGCTTGCTCATCTAACTCTTTACTTGCTGTTGCTCTTGGTAGCAAAGGACTTGTGGATGCATCTCCTGGAAGAAAGAAATGACACAGCTCTCAAAACAAACACCAATACAGCACTGGCCACAAACCACAAAAGCTAAGATGTTACTTTACAGTGTGGATGCAGGAATAGTTGAACCCTGATTAGAACATAAACCATGATTTCTTTTTCCCCTCAATTCAGTCCCTCAAAACTGAGGTACTGCAAGAGCTACTGCCTGCAGAGCAAAGCCAGAGCAGAGCACCCTCCATCCTAAGGCCTGCAGTCATTCTACTACCCTAGACCTACTCTGTTACTCAACTACATCTATTTTATTTAACAGTTGAATATAAAAGAGTAACAGTGATGATGCTGGACCTGGAGACACAGCCTTGGCCAAGCAGCATGGCCATGACTGACAGGGACGTGATGGAACCTGTTCTGCTCCTGGTAAGAACACCCTTCCTAGGAAAGGATACACCACTACACCACCTCCTGCACCTTTCTGTCCTGCAGCCAGGTGTTCAGAGTACTCCCTCTCCCTG
Source organism: Thryothorus ludovicianus (assembly GCA_013397245.1). Taxonomy (NCBI): domain Eukaryota; kingdom Metazoa; phylum Chordata; class Aves; order Passeriformes; family Certhiidae; genus Thryothorus; species Thryothorus ludovicianus. The sequence continues at coordinate 452,520 of VZTB01014409.1, read as the reverse complement.
GGGCACACAGAGCATGGGGCAGGAGTCCTGGAATGGCAGCAGTAGGAGGCTTCTGATACATAAATTTGGCTGGCCCTCCTTAATTCTCTGCACACAGTGAGAGCAGACTGACAAGGAAGGCAGGTGTCCCATGGGGCCCAGTGTCACAAGATGCTGCAGGTACCCTCTGGAGATGTTCCCCCCAGCTGCCCCTGCACTGTTTAGCAGAGGGGTTTTACAGACCCCGCCTCACCGGAGGAAGGTCTCTGCACTGCCCGTGCTGGCCCCAGGGCATTTGCTTTCTCCTCTGGGTATGTGCTCGTGGCTAAGGCCAAGCTGTCCGTGTTGCTGTCTGCTGGGGGCACCACCCCAAAGCCTGAGCTGGGGTAGCAGCTCTGGTACTGACTCTGGCCAAGGATCGTGTACGTCGGATATTCCTGTGGGAGGAAAGAGTTAGTGATGGTAGGACCCCTCATTCAGAAAACCAGGAGGACTTTTGTATTAGAACATCCTGCCCAAGAAAAATCTCAGCAAGAGCACAGTGTGACTTTGTGCTGTTTCTGCATATGTAAGGCATTCTGAGAAAGGGCTGAGAGCTCTGGCTGCCCACAGGCAGAGCAGTGATCACAGGGGCCATTCCTCTCCTTCCAGTGTCTGCAGAAATTAATTCATTATGAATGAAGTGACAGTAACAGGGGAGTTGAGTGGATGCCAAGACATCAGTGCACTCTGCTCTGCAATGTGTGGTTTTGTCTTGCATCTGACTTCCTGCATTTGACAGTGACAGAAAGTGACCTTGGGCCTCGCTGAGGGCACTACAAGATAAATGGCCCTTACATTATGACTTCATCAAGCAGTAATTCTGCATGCTGGAAGGTATCTATTTAGGAAAACTATTTAATTCATTTAGGAGATCACTCAGCACCCAGAGCTGCGCTTGAGGATTTTAATTTCTGCTACAGACAGAAAAAAAAGCAGTGACCCCCAAATGCCACACCACTATTCTGGTACACAGTGCTCTCCTGATTCCCTTGAAGAGCAGCCTGGGTCTGTGAACCAGGTACCTTGGTCTGAAATAATAAAAGGAAATCTCTTTTACCCCTCACAGTTCCAAGCAAGTTTATGTCTAAAAACCATCAGCATAAGGACAGAAGGATTTTTGTGTATCTGTTGTGTTTTCCACACTTCCTGTACTCTCTTTCTGAAAAGCTGGACACTGAAGGCTTCCTTTGTATATCCAAGTACTCAGAAAGGCAATTAACCACCCAGAGGAAAAAAGCAGGGGAAAATGGTGTTTGCTAGCTTGCAGGGCTGTCTCCCTTTGTTCTAGTGTACCATCAGAACACACACCCTACTTTATTGGGTTGGGGTTTTGTTAGTGTACAACCTCACTTCCTATTCTTGCTGTGGGAAAACAAAAGTGTCCAAAAAAACATCCACCTCTAATCCTCAAAATTAGAGGTTTAGTCCTCAAAACAGCTGAATTGTTTCTTCCCCTCCATCTCTCTTGCAGAGATCTCAGTTTTAAGACTCAGCTCACAATTTGCAGATGAGGCAACAGCTTTGACCAGATGAAGAGAGTTTGTTGCAAAGGCCACAGGGAGAAGCATCATGGTCAAACACAGCAGGAGTGATTGGGTGACTCTGAGTTACACATTGAGCCCCAAAACTCCAGTACCACTGTGCTCCACTTGAAGTGACATTTCCAGGTGAGTTTTGAGCAATGAGTTAAACAAAGGTAAAGCAGATGGTGCACAGAAATTCACCAAGGAAGTTTTACCTGTGAGATGCTGGCTACTGCTGATGTGGAAATATTGACAACAGTTGAGGATGTAGAGACTGGACTGGCATTGGTAGTTGATGCTGTAAAATTGAGAATTATTGCATTAAATATTCCAGAAAAGCATAAGAAATGAGAAGTTATGAAATAAATACTTACTAGGGAAATGTGCATTTGTGCTTCCAGTAGCACTCTGCTACAAACAGAAAAAAAAGGACTGGGGTGTATTTTAACACCAGTCACATTTCAGTTTGGTTTACAGGAAAGGAGAGCTACTACATCCTTAAAAACAGTCCTTTCAAATGGTTCAGAAACCTTTTCCCTCCATGTTAAGCAATTGGGGTAGAAATAAAAAGATCTTACATCTTTACTCCATGTTTTGATAAGACAACAATCAATGATCAATCAGCAGCAGTTGAAAATGAATAAGAATAAATCAAGAAAAAGGACATGAATGTGTTTAAATCAATACTGCTAAAAAAAATCTGCATAAAATTTAGCATTTTTAGTCTATTCAGATTTAAAATTTAAGGAAACATTAAGAATGTTTCAAATAGTACAAGAAGAGTGTTTCCTGCTGGAGAAAGTGAGCATCTCTCCCAACATCCCTGTGTCTAGAACTGCTTTTTGGATGTGATTTTCTGAAATAATCTGTCAGCAGCTCACAGGATGAATTCTTAGAGATGTGTAGCTCTAAGAAGTTTCATAAGCTTCAGTGCATTCAGTTCTCCCAAAACACAGAAGAGGCTGCAGCACTTGGGAACCCCCATCATTCAGCAGTTTTTGGGGGGCTGCAGACACAGGGCCACTCCATTAAACATTCCTCAACATGGGGGTCTGGGACTCACAAGGATAATAACAAATAATTCAACCAGCAGGAACAAAACCAGCATGTACAAAACCAGCTGCCACCAAGAACTATTTTCTAAACCACCTTCCTCTGCACACAAACCAAAAAATCCCTTTTAGATGGTTATGTAAAGACTTGCAGAAATTCACAATATCCCTACTTTACCATTGCTCTGAGAAAAAAACCTTATTTTCTGCAAATACCATGCAGAATTCACCCCAAGAACTCAAGTTTCTGAAGGCTTCAGTCCTGCTCCCCCAGGGAAAATGGACCCACCATGAACTTTTAATGAGTGTATGTTGTGCTGTGGCAAGCACCAATGTTACCTGGTGCCTCCTGGGAAGAGGAATAGATCCAAAATATGCCTCAAAAAAGTTAAGAAAACAAAAGAAACTGATCTTAAAAGATGTGTAGAAATACATGGTATTTACAGGAGATGAGAAATATGAAGGGTGTCATCTCTGTAGAAACAGAAACAGGGAAGTCATTAGCCCCAGAATAATTTAGGAAAAGGCACAAGGGCTGCACTGAACAGCAATAATAGCAATGAAAACACTCAAGGACCTACAGGAGCTCCACAGCTGATTGAAGCCCAGCTGTGTGAGCCAAGGAACCTTCACAGACACTCCTCACAAGCAACTGCTCAAAAACAGGGGGCAGTTTCCAAATAAAGCTCCTTGCAATTGCACACTGTGGAAGCTATCAAGGCTGATATCACCCCAAGAGAAGGTCCCTTCCCAGGCCCCCAGGAAGCCCAGATCTCCAGAAAAGAGCCTTGCTAACTGAGCAAACCTGCCATGCAGCCAGGGCAGAGCAACCCCTGGAAAACAGATTGTTACAGCACTGCTCCCAAGATTCTCATGGAGAGGAAACAGAAAGTGATTCTCATCTGTAATGCTCTGCAGAGGCTCCTTCTACATAAGATTGATCACAGAAGTTAAGAAATGAGAAAAAAGATTTCAGGGTTTAGCATTTCCTCATATGAACTTGATTGTTTGTCTTAACTCTGGTCTCCCTCCAACAGGTCTTTTTAATAATCCTGTATCTAAACACTGTTACATATCAGATTTTTTCAACCAGTTTCCCACCAAACAGATAAACCAATTCTTTCTGCACTGTGGGCCACTTCCTTTTTCCTGTAAACAGGCCAGAACCATGCAAAAATATTTGGCATGGATTTGCCAAACATGACTTCAGGGGCTGAGGTTTAAAGACCAGCAAACACAAGTACTGTGTTATTAAAGATGCCATGACTCTACTCCTCTTTCCCTTTCTTAATCCCCCACTTCAGATCTCATCCTCACACATGACATCCCTGTCTCCCCTACCTTATCCATCCCAATCTACTTTGTTTCAATCATTTTCAAAGAGCCAAAATCAGAAGCATGGACTGAAATTCCCCTCCAGTGGGTCAGCATCACTGCACGACTGTGTCTCACTCTGCTGATTTGAGTGGAGAGAAAAGACAGATATTCCAGGGACTAAATTAAATCAAAACAACTCTGTCCATCCTTCCAGCTCTGCTCTCCACCACCTCCTTGGCACCAGCCCCTGTACTGGCCTGACCTCTTGGTGGGCTGCTTGACAAGGAAATACAGCAAATCTGAAAAAGGAAAAGTTTCCTGCGAGTCTGCAAAAAGTTTTTCCAAAAAGCAACAGCATTTGCACAATTGAAGTGACTTTTGCACACTTTGGGGTGACTTGTGCACACTTACAGAGAGCAGACTGCAGGGAAACTTCTCACATCAAACACTCCCAGCAGCACAGATTAAAATCCTTCTGTGTGAAAGCCTGACACAGCTGGGGTTGAGCAGTTTGCAGAAAATAAAGACTCCAGGGAGACCTTAGAGCCCCTTCCAGCATCCAGAGAAGGACCTTGGACAAGGGATGGAGTGACAGGATAAGGAGGAATGGCTTCCCACTGCCAGAGGGCAGGGTTAGATGGATATTGAGAAGGAATTCTTGGCTGTGAGAATGCCCAGCAAAGCTGGAAGTGTCCAAGGCCAGGGTGGACAGGGCTTGGAGCAACCTGGTTTAATGGAAGGTGTCCCTGCTCATGGCAGAGGGGGTGGAAGTGGATTATCTTCAGGGTCCCTTCCAGCCCAAACTAGTCTGTGATTTTGTAATTCTTCTACAGGGTGAGGCCTGACATGGGTCTGTCACCTCAGCCACACCAAGGATCCACCTGCTCCCCATGGGACATCCCTGGGAAATCTGTGTAGGGGCATTCCTGACCCTTGGCAATTGGAGCTGCTGCTGTGAGACACAGCCAGTCACTCTGCTGGTGGCACTGTGGGAAGGAGGGGAGTATTTCCAGTACTGCTTTCCTCGTGTTATGTATGTGAAAAGTGAATTGAGGATAAATATCACACTGGGCCATTCACTGTCACAATAATGGAAGCTGAGCAAGTACCATGACTTTCCTCCATGAGAGACATGCTAAAACCCACTCACTGCTGATTTTAAGAATTATCCTCCTTTTCTTGGCTCTTATGAGACCACATCTGGTTATGGCATTCAGTTTGGCCCCTCAAGCACAAGAAACATGTTGATAAAATTCAGTGAGTCTGGTAAAGAGACACAAAACCAGTCAGGGATTTGGACAATGTGCCCTGCAAGGAGCATTTCAGGGGAGAGGGACTGTCCAGTCAGGAGAGGAGGTGGCTTTGGGGACTTGATGCAGCCTGCTGGTACCTGCATGGACATTAGTGAGAGGACAGACACAGGCTCTTTTTGCAAATGTGCAGCAGCAGGAGGAGAGAAATGGTCAGAACATGGAAGAGGGAAAGCTCTGAGTCGACAAAAAGAAAAAACATTTCATCATAATGACAGTCAGGTTCTGGAACTGGCAAAATTTCCATCCCTGGAGGTTTTGGAGATCCAACTAGATAAAGCACTGAGCAACCTGGTTCTGAATTCTGTATCAACTACTCTTTGAGCAGGAAGCTGAATTAAAAATTTCCTGAAGTCCCTGAATTATTCTATGAAAATATTCCACAAGAAATAGATTGCAAACTCCTGAAATGCTTTATAAAATTTCCAGAGAAAGAGACGAGTTTTCACAATTCATCACCAAAACATAAATGGCAAATTCCAGCCTAATGAAAAGGTATCAATTTGCACATATATGCTATAAGTAACAATATTCCAGTATTCAGCTATCTGGCACATTCACTCCTAAAAACTGCTGTGGAAGCTGGTGAAATTCAGCACCTGCCTTCTCAGATATGGCACTTCCAATAACTGTAATATTTGAATGGTAGTTCTATACTGAGAAATTCACTTCCTAGGAGATTTACCAACCCAGTGTGTGTGATATGCAAGAGCCATCTACCTCCAGAAGGAATTAAAAATAAATGTCTAAAAAAATCTCACTGCAGTCAGCACATTTCCTGACATCAATCTAAAGACCACAAACAAAGAGAAATGCAGGAGCACTCCCAATAAAGCATGCAGGAACACAACATGTAGGCTCTTTCCCCTTCCCATTTGCTCTTCACCCTGTTCAGCCCAGCAGCATGGCACCAACGAGCCAGCCTGGTGCACACACAGGTAGGAGGCAAATACAAACCCACAAACACACAGGCACAAAGAGAGAAGAGGCAAAGCATGGAGAAGCATGCACAAACCAAGGACAAGCGTGCAAGCCTCTCTAGTTTGGGATCTGGACTCAGTTAGGTGGAGAGAGATGCAGATAAAAACCATGCCAAAGTTACCTTCAATGGAATAAGAATAATGTGCTGGGCTGGGCTGGCTTGTGGTTAACCCTGTAGTGCAGGTAAGAACACTGTGCTGACTTGTAGATGGAGTCTGAATTAAACCACTTTCAGGTTTCATACCTGGCCACAGTGCACCTGAATCAGATAAATTGGACCAGTTACAAACAAATATGCTGGGACCAAACAGCATGCTCCTACCTCAGATTAAGATTTTTGCTCATCACAAAAGCAACAAATGACACATAGAAAATGTTTAATTTCAGCAATAGTAAGCACTGACTGTCAGGCTGTGCAGGGATTAGAGCTGGTGACAAAACGGCTGAAAAAGAGAAAATTAAAAGCACCAAGAAGATTTAATTTGCAAAGCTTTTCACTAAAATCTGTTTGTGCCACTAAGATTCACTGCCCATGCAGATAAAGGACCTGCCAGGGGCTGTGATTTTGGGCTGAGCTGCACAGCACTGCAAGTGACACACAGTGAGGTCAAAGCTGGGATCTGTGAAGGCCAAGCTCAACACTTCCACTACTTCACTGGGCTCTGGGATGAGTATTTTAAACCAAGCCACAAGTCAGTAATTTTCCTAGACTGACAACAACAAATATAGAGCTAAAAAAAAATAATTAAAATCTGAATGTTTCTTCCAGATTTCTTGTTGTTTTGGAACGTTTTTGCACAACCCTGGGCACAGCACAGAGAGCAGAGTGACTGTAATTATGTGTACAGGGCACACTTAGCACGTGGCTCAGCTCAGGTGCTGTGTTAAGGCTGAGGTCTCTGCACTGTCAGGTGCCAAGAGTGTCCAAGTGAGGCAGCTCAGCTCAGGCCTCACTCTTCAGGCTCTCATTTGAGTGTCTCCAAATCTACAGCCAAAGTCAAAGACAATTCTCCCTGGCCCTGGTTAGAAAGCAGCAATATTTTGAGAGAATCTACTTAAAAACAAGCAGGAGTGTGCAAAGCAGAGGGACAAAGGATGTTTGAAGCTAGATAGAGCTCAGGGCCATCAGAAAGACAATCCTCCTTTTTAAACACCTCAAAAACAGTACCAAGGCTGCAGAAGGCACCTGCAGCCCTTCACCCACTCCAGCAGGATTGAGCCACGGGCTATGAGCTCTAGGTTGCTCTCCTAAGAGACATGGGAGACTCCATCAAGCTGGACATGAGCAGCAGCTCCAAGAGGTTGCTCCATGCTGCAGCTTTCAGAATTAAATTCTGCAATGGGCCTTTGAATTATTTATATATCTGATCTCAAACTGACACCTATGAGTGAACTTAAATCACTCCCCTCTGCACAGACACCCCAAGGTTTGACTCTTTGACTCTCAAATCATGTCTTCATTAAGGTTTCAAACCTCCAGAACCTCAATAATTAGCAAACAAAAAGGAAAGGCTGATTTAAGAAAGACTGTAGATATACTGCAGAAACTCCAGAACAAAATATATGGGAAACAGATCCTCCAAGGAGAGTGGGAGTAGCTGTGTTTGTTTAGTCTGGAAAGGGAGTGCCACCATCTGCAAATGGGTGAGCAGTTTTTACAAGGGACAGTAACCAGAAGTCCCTTAGGGCACAAGACAGAGGGACAAGGAGCAGACAGCAACACAATGTGATGGTCACATGACATGCAGAAATGCCAAAAAACCCGACTGAAACACAAACCCACCCTGAATGCCACAGGATAATGACCACACAGGGAGTGTGGCATCAGGGCACACACAGGCAGAGGTGCTGGCTGGGTGCCAGTGCAGAAGCTGGTTCAGGTCAGGTGCTAAGGCATCTTCCAGCCCCTGCCCTCCACAGCTGCCCCACTGTTACAGACATGTCCTGATTTCTAGACAGCCAGGCACACTCCTGGACTGGTGGCACACTCCCCTCTCATGCTGCAGGACAGCATTATGAGCTAGCACAGCCTCAAGGGTGGTGGAGAAGAAGCTGTGAGAGGGGGAACCAGACTCTTCCATGTCCAGTGTATGTCACAGAATGTCACAGCACACATCTACATCCATGGAAGGGCCCCACACAGGACATTCCCTCACTTGTAGGTTTCTACAGAGTTAATGTAAGCCACCACAACCATGGTGTTTTTAATACCAACTTACAGCTACACATATGCAGCCTGGATGTCACTTCCCTTATTTCAATGCTTCTTTTAAAAAATCTCTCCAGACTACAAGGGCATCCCATGCAGAACAATGCAGTGAACACCAAGAGAGGTCACCAATCAGCAAGGTCACCCCTTCTCCAAAAGGAGCACCCTGACTTCAGTCACCTCAAGACTATGCTTGTGATTGTCAGCTTGCCTGAATTTCATGCTGGTTTGTCCCACTTAGATAACCCATGGTGCCTTTTCTCTGGCATAGAAACAAATACATGGTGAAAAGACACACTAACCTCTGTGACAAGCCCTCTGGTGCTGGTAAAACGTGATCATGGTGCTGGCCCTCACCTGCTCACTGGAGATTTTGTGAGCAGAAACAATTTCCAGAATTGCCTCTGCAGTGTGCATGTTCAATCCTCTACCCTCTACCCCTCCATCAAACCATGCAAGGTCCATCTTCTCAGCACAACTCAGCAGGTACCACTCCAGTATGATTTCCATTACTGGAAATAATGACTTTTAACAACTTCCTAAGACTTGATTTCACACTAAAATTCAGATGTTTAACAACAGACCTCAAAGTCCACACCAGACATTTCAGTAACTGATGATATTTTGGATATTTTACAGACAAAAGCTCCTTTGAAGTCAATAGGAAATGCAGATCTCCTTCCAGGTCTTCAGAAGAATTTCTACTGTTACATTTAGATATAACATTGAAGCAGCTGAATACCTCTGCACTCCAGAACCTTTGGCTTTAAAAAAAAGAACACTCCCCTCAAATACAGCCACCACTATTGCTACCAACCAAACATCACACACAAAGCACACTAACAAAACAGCCACACCCTCCCTCCAAAATTGTACAAGTCTAAACCACTGTTTTAAACAACTTCACTGGAGCTCTCCACACATTTACAAATATTTGCCTTTAGAAACACCAACATGTGACACACTAAAACACACAACACCACACGAGGCAGCCTCAGTGCACCATGCACAACACACCACTGAGAAACACCAAATAAATAAAGCAAAGGAAACCTTCAGCCACTGTTCAGATACACCCAAAAAACAGTGCAACAAGGCACTGAGAGCAAAGTGCAGGCACCCAGTGAGGAGGAGTATGCTCCAGCAACCATTAGTAATTACAGTATTAGTAATTTAACTTATGTTTAACAAAGCCAAGTCTGGATTTATTATCTTTCCTACACCATCTTTCAAATATATCATGACAAATCAATTGTTTTGTAACCTTTAGAAAAGCCCATGCTCTGTCAGCAGCTAACAAAACGTAGCTGTTTTTATTCAAAGACATCTAATTCTTTAACTAAAGAAAATTCGACCTTACACACATCAAGCACTAAGATTTTAGCATTACAGATAAATCTGCAAGAGGCTCAGTGCATATGATGTACATGTGCTGTACAACCACAAGCCCCTGAGACATTTACTTAGAATCACACAATTGTAAAGGTTGGAAAAGACCTTTTAAGATCATCAAGTCCAACCATTAATCCAGCACCACTAAACCATGTCCCCAAGTGCCACATCCACACATTTCCTGAACACTGCAAGGGGTGGTGACTCCACCACTTCCACAGGCAGCCAGGGTGCTCGCCCAGGCTCCCTGGGAGATGAGGTGAGAGGTTCCCATCATGGTTCCCTGCAGGGTGATGCTCTCCCCTCTCATCAGTGTTGCATGCTAAGGGATAAAACAGCCTCTGCTCCCTTCCATTTCTTGAGAGCTGCATTTGCAAAGACAGGAATAGCTATCAGGAGGGCTCAGTTATTAGAGCAAATTAAGTAAATTATTTGCCTAGTAAACTTGGAGGCATTTTTGACCAAGCTCTCATCTGGTGGAAGCTGAAATAAAAATATCTTAATCTTGGACAACAAAAAGGAAAGGAAAAAGCAGAGAAGTTGTAGCATGGGTTGTTGTGTCATTTCACCAACAAGGAAATTGCACAAACATAGCTACACCACAACTAGAGACAATTAGGATCCCAAACCAAGAACCATATAGCAAACTTCATGGGGAGATCCAAAGTGACAGCTTTGTAAAAAAAATCTAATTTTTTAATCTGAAGTCCCAATCAAGAGATCATTGCTCATTTACAGTTTAAGCTGTGCACAGGTTCTCCTACAAACTCCTCTCCAACACACCTGGTTAAGCTTAACACTGGCTTTTTAATGAGACATAAAACAGTAATTGCAGGCATGAGAAGTCTTTGAAAAGTCACTTTTTACCGAAAGGAGGTAGTCCATAGGTCTGGGTGGTCTGGGGGTAGATGGTGTAGGGCTGGGACTGCTGCAGTGCTTGGTACTGAGGCTGAGCAGGGTAAGGGCTCACTGATTCCGACACGGGTACAGAAAGGATATGTGCATATGGCCTTGGTGAAAAGAGAGAACAAAGGTCAGAAAGAATTATTTACATTATGCAAGCCTTCAAACTGGAAGACACATTAAAAAATTGCTCCAGGAAGGAGAAACTACCCAGACTGACAGCTGCTCTTAGTGCAATAAGCTCCCAGTGCTTCCCAAGGCAGGCTCTTGAGTTAAGAGATGCTGCCAGCTCCCAGCAGGGACACCTGGGAAACTCCCTGCTCCAGGATGCCAGAGCACCAGTGCTCATCCAGGACTGGGAGGGACAAACTCCCCATTCCAACAGGCACACGTAGTCAGTCCCACTCAGCATGCCTTACCACACCTGTAATCTTGCAGGATCTGTAAGAACCAGTGGGACACACACAGAAACCACACAAAAACAAGCAGCAGGGGTAAGGCCTATCCTGCTCCAACAGGAAGAGCTGCAAAGATCCCTAAGCACAGTGAATGATGAGAAAATCTTATCTTCCCCTTATATTAATTCATGTTCAATTTATTTGGCAACTATTATGTGCATTATTCATCAAGACTATCATGTTAATTACTTGAAGGGCTTCATTTATCTTTGTGTACATAAAGCAACAGTCACTAAAGCCAAAGGGTGAATTCTGTAAGTTCAGTGTCCTTAGCAATGAGTATTTGCCACCAATAGTGGGATTTAGAGCATTAGAGAAATGCATAAAGATACAAAAAGATTACTTCAGAGAGAAGTAAGAGTTATAGAACTCAGTAACAATTTCTTCACTTACTTTGAAGAATACATTTGTGAGGTATAATCATTTGATGACCTTGGGATATAATCAGTGCATGTCATAACTGGAAAAAAAAATAGTTTGTGTAATTACAGAGGTGCTTTCAAAACCCAATTAAAAAGATAAATATCAATACTCATGGTACATTTTAGTCAACACACAGCATTTACAAAGTTTTAGTATCCTGAATAAATGCTTCAAAGCAAATTCTCAAAAACACACTGCTAAACTGGCACAAAAATGTTTTGCCAGCTCACTGCAGGTACATCAGTCACTCACACTATTCCTCCTGTGAAACAGTGCTCCTTATCAGCTTGTACCATAATTTTTTACAACAGTTATAAAAACCCTTTGATTTCAGTCCTCCCCAAAACCCTGCTTATTTGCCAAAGGGACTTCCTCTGCACCAAGTGTAACATTGGTGTGTCCTGGAGCAGAGCCCAAACGCCTGTTTTTGTGAAGCTTTCCTCTTTCCCTACATACTCCATCCATGCATGGCTCCAGCAAACTGCCCTTCCTGTAAAAAGGAACAGCTCCAGCTCAGTGAACTTCATCACACACATCCAGTGAAGCACAGCTGCAGTGCACAAGGCTCAGAGATTGCTCTAAAGTAAGCTGGTAGCTACATTTACCCAGATGTTTCTGTTTTTCTGCTTGAATAAATCCACAGCAATTGCACTCTCAAACCAGTAAGAGAGAGTGGCTCAGCTGGCACTCACAGAGGAAATGTTTCAAATCTTCCCACCCAGCACAGCCTATTTCTCCTCTACACCTTGTGTGAGAGAGCTCTGGTAGAGCATTCCAGGTCAGGGTGGGCTTGGGCTTAATCCATTGAACACCCTTGGATTCACATGAGCTGACCTGATCAAAGACTCAGCTGTCCATCAAACCAGGAAAGCAATGATGGGCCAGAGCCCAGCACAGAATTTGGCCCCACCACAGTGCAGCACACTGCTGGGAGCTACAGCCTCTGGGACTGGATCTGCACAGCACATGGGCTCAGCAGTTTGGATCCAGAAGCACCATACCCAAACCCTCAGCAAACACAGCTGTGGATCCAGCTGATCCCCAGGGAAAGCAAAGCACCCAGGGCTTGCCCAGGAGGTAATCCAGGCTAACAGTGCATCCCTGCTCCCTCACCACTACCATTACAAGAGAGCACATTTTCCCTGTCCCTCTGGAGTGACTTGATTAACAGCCCTCAGAACAGCCCAGAGTCACAGGTAACACCATACTCTGCCCTGGGATTTGAGCCAAATGCCAACAATGTGCTCAGAAAAGTTGGGCTTTCCCTATTGGACCTGCATTATTGCTCTTGTATGACCACAGAGTTAACTCTCCTTAGTTCCACTGAGGAAAGCAAGACAGTCACCACAGGCAACTCCAACCCTGAAGTGCATTCTGGCACCTCAATAATCTTCTCTTTGTGGAAACTGAACACAGGCAGCTGAGAAGCACAAACCTTCAACCACATGTGCTGAACCTCTCAAATGATCCATGAACCTTCCTCTGCTCCTCAGTGTTTGCCTTTACTCACAGTGTGAAGCCCACATAGCACAAGGATACAACAGGAAACACAAACTGGGAACTTTTGGACCTAAAGGCTTTTCTTTCCCATGTCCCTCCTGCAAATATGTTTAGGATTTGTAGGGGATTTTTAAGAATGTTGATATTCATCTGAATAGTTACATAGTAATGATATTTCTAGAATTTGTATTTAGAAAACTGCATACCAAAAATTAGGCAATGGTGTAAAAAAACAAAAAATCCCACAACACTGCATGCAATTTCTAAGAGATTTCTAAATGGCTAATTCGGTTAGGCAGCAGGTTTTGCAAGCTGAAATTTCTCGTAACTCCTGCAACACCAGAGTAGATGGATTAAAATAGCAAAGATTAAATCAATTACAATGGAGAGTTACACCTTACACACTTCCAGCTAAGACAGGTTCACTTGCATTTCCAAACATGTACTGTCAGTCAAAGGTATTCCACACAGGAATCTGGCTTTCCTAGTAGTTTCCATCCCTCTTTTTCCAATAGAAAGGATATAATCCACTTTTCACTTACTATGCAATCTTTGCACTCCCTGCCTGTTTCCTCTGTGTTTATTTCCTAAGAGCTTTCTGCAGACATTCAATACAATTCAGGGTCTAAGATGAAGTGTGTGGCATATTGCTACAAAGGACCCAAGCAGCTGTGTAGAGATAATGATTTATAAAACATCTTAACAATAGGCATTATAATTGATATTGACTCAACCCTCAAGAGGAATCATGTCTAAGGCAGATAAGACACAGCAGTACACAGAAGCATCCAACAGCAAGCTGAGGGGCAGTGGCACAAAAATATTTGTTAGAAACAGATATTTCTAACAAATAGAAATATTTGTTATATAGAAATACATTGTGTTAATAGAAACAACATAACTATCAGACATTAACACTTTGTAAACACTACAGCAAATGTTCACTTTACAACTGATAGAGAGGGCAGGCTAAGGATTACAAGGAGGAGACAATGATGAAGCATGGGACCAGGGAAAGACAGGAGGAGACAATGTGGGAACTCCAGAGATACTCACTCTCACTGGACATGGGAAGGTTTGAACCAAGGTTTGAAGATTCAGTTTTCTGATCGCTGACTTCTGTGCTGCTCACATGACTGCCACAACAACAAAAGCTCAGTATTATCATTATGAACTCTTAAATTAACATTCTTGGGCATCATAACCCTTGGGTTCAACCTCTCTGACCAAGGCAAAGCAACTCTTCACAAACCTAGCCCTGTGCTCTTTGCTATTTCATGAAGAGATTCTGTGAGAGATCTGCAGCTGGAATTAAGACATCAACCTGGATGGTGATTGAGTGGCCAGGGTTTGGTAGAGGGGGGCTCCTGTGAGAGACACCTCTTGGAATTTCCATTCCCCCAGGAATTCCAGCCAAGGAACTGCTGCCAGCAGTGGTGTGTGACCCTGCTGTCACAGGCTCCCCTGCCCATGGGCATTGCCTCCCTGCTGGATTTGTCCCTGAAGACCAGTGTTGAAACATCCTTGAACTGGGGGGGCACTTTTGTACTTGTTACAGAAAATATATATAATATACAGATATTTGCAGGTTACTGGATTATTTTGGATTTGTCCTGCATTGTTTCAGTTCCACATCAACGCTGCTTTGTTCCTGTATAGAGTAGGAAGCACAGGAAATTTCTGAATGGAATTACTTTTTCCTTGATGATTGCCTTTCTGACTTTAGTTTTATTATTGCTAGTTCTGCAACACAGCTTTTCATGAGGTTTTGAGCCACGTGTGTGCTGTTCTGATATTCTGAGGCTGCAGTTCCTCAAGGTGAAGGAGCCAAAGGAACTGTTTATTGCTGCTCAGGGGGCACTTCAGCACTCTGCCTCCCTCCATCACCTGACTCAGCATGCCAACAAAAAACAACTGCACAGTTTTGTGCTGGATGAGCAAATTAAACTCTCAGGAAGAGCCTAAAGGTGCCTGAGCTGAACTACACAGGGAGCAGGAGGCTGTACAAGAAATAAATCTTATAACACCCTCCCTCACCTACTCCTGCTCTCTGGGCTCAACTAAACTGATTTTCTCTCCCTCCTCCACCTCCTGCAGAGCAGGGCAAAGTGAGAAAGGGGTCCAATAAATTCTTATAAACGAATCCATTGGTCAGACTTAAAATCATGTAGAGTTTTATCAAAACAGAGCCAGATTACTTAAACAGAATATTTCATCAAGTTAGCAATGCAACTTTTTCCCTCCCCTCTCTTCTAAATACTGGATGCCTACAATTTTAAAATACAAGGATGTTTACACTCAAATCTTGAGCTGCCTGTGCCCATAGGGAAGCCTTGGCTGTGCTGAAGCAGGGTGATACAGAGGGAGAAGGGAGAGCACACCCCAACATGTTCAGACCTGCCCAAGCTGCCCTCAGGCCCTCTCCAGCCAAGAGAGGAAAAAAACTTTTCCCAGGATCTGATTCCTCTGCCCTCAGATGGGCCAGAAAGGGAGCTTGTGTGATTAGATCAAAAATTCTAATTTTTAGAATATATCACATCTATTCCTGCAGAAACGGTGTTTCCTCCTTGCTCCTACTGGAATGGCAGAGACTCCAAAAAGAAATCTTTCTTCACTGTGTTTGCTGCTCCTCAGAGAAACAAAATAAATCCTAATATAGCTCTTCTCATTATAACCAGTAATAATGGTAAATGCCTAAATACAATACCCATCAGAAAGCATCTACTGAGGCAAAAAATAGCATCACACAACAGCTTTAAACAGGAGAGGCTATCAGTTCAAGAGTTTCATTTCTCAAAGCAGTTATCCACACTGTTTCACTGAGAATAGCAGCACAGATATTATTAAACTATCCTGAGTCTCACCAAATTAAATGCATGTTATGTGCAGTATGTGACAGTCTCATTCTGTGAAAGGGGGGTGTGATGATGCCATTAAGACTCTTTGTGGCCACTTTTATAAAAGCTTCATACCATAGGGCCAGTTAACCATTTTTTATTGGAAACTTAATCACAATTATACCAAATAAAAATGTAACTATATTTTCCATAGCTCTGTAAAAAAAAAAATCAAGGCAAATTTCTAAAATGAAAGCTTTATAAATGTAAAAGACCATAAAGGACTGTTTCACACTAAAATCAAATTTAAAATCCCATACCTCAGGCTCTGCTCTCTGGATTCCTGCATCTTGGCTTTTTTTACCTGTGAAGACAAAAATGTTCAGAGCTACAATGAACACAAGCTGGAGGATTCACAGTTCCATACACAGCCTTGCCCTGCACTCCAGAATTCACCACGGGCTCTCCATCTCCAAACAAGGCTCTTCCTGATTAGAAACCAAGGGCTAACACTGGATCTTGAACAGCAGAATTGTCATGTTGGTTACATTAGTAACAGGTGCTGAGACACACAGCCACAAAAGTGGCTGGCAAGGACAGTTTTGTGGAAATTGAATAAAACAGTTGTACATTTTAGGAAAACCTTATTCTGCACAGATGCAGCACTATAGCCACAAACTTTGCTCTTTTCCCCTTATATTTTAATATTGCATAAAGATAGCAACATGAATGTTTTTTCTGTAATAAATAAAGAGTTCTGACTCCTGACTAAAAGCAATACAGCATTTTTTTCTTATTTTGTAGGTCCCAGCTGGATCCTGCCCCTGTGCAGGGTATTACACCACAGACAGTGCTGGCTCCAACACAAAATCTGTTTCTACAGGGTACAAATATTACTGTGAAACCCCCAGCAGGAAGCCAGGGTGAGTTCCTCCTGCAAGAATATGCCATTATATCCCAAATACCACCTCACTCATTCATTATGATCCATCTAGTCTCATATTCTGTCACAGAATGACTGACTGGTATCAGGTACTTAAAAGAAATCACCAAGAAAATCTTTAGCTGAGTATTACAGCAGGATCTGCTTAAAGGACATGCCAATAAAAATTAGCTGTATCCTATCTCTCATGCCATAAAGAATAAAGACAGTTTTCATTATATAAGGAGGTATTTAGAGAAATTTTCTTTTTTAGTACAGGCAAATAATTTTTAAACTCCTCAAATAGCTGGAGTACAAACTATATGGTTTTCCTGCTTAGTTTCACATTTTGTGAATATTACTCAGGCCCATCATCTGCAGGTTGTGGAAAGCCAGGTTCTGAATAATTTTAAGTTTGCATTTCCATTTCATTTGACTTTGTTCCCAAGTCATAAAATTGCATAAATGACATTACAATGTATTTTCTAACTAGTTTAACTGAAGAACATTTAATTCTCACATTAAAAAGGCATCAAAATCTTTTCTATCACAACACACCTGAAGTGTCCCCATGCACATTATTCTGTTTCTGTGTGCATTTGTCAAAGTCTCCAAGATTACAAACATCACTCCCATTGTAACTTGGCAATTCCTTCTTGAGTTTGTACCAGGTTTATTTTGGGAACAGAACATTAACACAAACATTTCTGCTTAATTCTTATGCTATTATGTTTTAGATATACAATTTAATTCATCTCATGCTGTATTGATAATTCTCTAGCCAACACTTTTGTGCTGTGTTAATATCAGTTATTGATAATGCAAACATAATTATTAAATACTTCACTTATATGTGGCAACTTTAACCTTCAGACATTCTAACATACTGTTAGTCATTAAAAAATGCCTTCCACTTGTGGAAACAAATGAATCACTGTAAAAGTTCTATAACTCCTACATGTCTCTCCCATGATAGGGGAGGCCAGTCTCTTAAAGTCTTTGTTAAGTAAAAAAATGAACTGGACTCATGGTTGATCTCTTTCTCTGGTTGTTTATTCTTTTCTTATCTACAATTTCTACACACCAGGCTTTACACCAGCCTAGCGTGAACCTGAAAAAGCCTAAAAAGTCTCTAAGTTTATAAAGCATAAAAAGCCCAAAAAACCTAAAAGCCTAAAAGCAAAAAGCCTCAAAGTCTAAAAAGCCAAAAGCCTAAAAAAGTCTAAAAGCAAAAAGTCTCCAGCAGCCTAAAGCCAAAAGTCTAAAAAAGTCTCTAACACAAAGATTCAAGGTGCTCTTCAAGATAATTCACCCAATTAGCACCCAAAACATGCATTATTTCTACTTTTCTACCAATTACTGACTAAACTTCTATTCACGTAACAATACACTGTGGAAAATTCCAACAAATCATTTAGTGACCCACACCTGCAGAATTTGGAGTAGATGAAGAAGAAGGAATAAGCCTAAAAATCACAAAGATTCTCCAGCTTGTCTTCATTTACTTACCATTCTAACAAACCCAAAAATCTACATTTCTCACCCTGTGATAAATTACATATTATGCTATTATCTTATTTACATTCTTAAAAATTCTGTCTCATCCCAAAGCCTAGGAAGCCTTTCCATGGACAAAGGTTAAAAGCAGTATTTTTCAGAGGTTTTGTATCTTTTAAAACATGCAGAGAAATATTTTCCCCATTCCAGATTCCAACAAATCACAGGATCTTTTTCAAGATCTCAAACATAAGAATTAAAGGCTATATACTCTGTAATAACCAGCACGCTGATTCTGTCCCTAAAATTGTGAATTTTATTTTCTCTACAACAGGCTTGAAATAAGTCTGGCTTTCTGAGCATAACAAGTAATCATTTTGCATAGAAACATCACAGAGTTTGAGTACAATAACTATTCCTTTCTTACTATTACCTGTACAATTATAGTAAATTAAATGTACAGCATATTTTATAAGTCTTCTTTTCCAACATTAGTTCAAATAACTCTATACTGAAATTGTGCGATCACGAATTTGTTTTCTATTTCCATTTTCAGCCTTTTTTAAATGTACTTACTGGTTGTTCGGGTAAGTCTTGTGGCTCTTCCATGAGTATTACTATTTTAATGCTTAAGAGATTGAAATCGTGTGTTCCTCAGCAGTCTTCAAGCCCTGTTGAAGAAAGGTGTTCATAGCTTTATGTACTTTTTGGGGGCTTATCATGTAGGCTATCAGAGAATATTAATTGTTAAATACTCCCCCCACAAAACTCATGTGGCCATATCCCAAATAAAATACAAAATCCATATATGGAAAGTTTTCATAAACAAGGGATTTAGCTTTAAGCTTTGAAGATACAGATTCTTCATGCACATGGTACATTTCTACATCATTTACTCGGACCACACTGACTGCAGAAGCTAACACACTAATCAGACACGTGCACCATGATTTCAAAGACACTTTAAATGATCAAGTCTGGTCTACTAGGTCAGTAAACAGCATGATTCAATCTAACCTGTTTTAATTTAGAACATTTATATAACAATCACAAAAAATCAGGACAAGACTGTACACCTTAATGCATTTACACACAGTGCTGCTGTTCCCCATCAAATTCACAAAGCAAGTTCATTATTTCAACTGCACCTTTCAAAAAGAGAAGGTTGATGAAATTTTATTAAATAATTTTTGTTTTGGAAGCATTTAGCAGAGAGATCTTATATACTACATCAAAAAGCTGCTGCCTTTCAGGGACTTAAAATCATGAAAAAGAAATTTTGCAGAATATTTTCACAACCTGATTAACTTTTGCAATCTGCTGGGCAAAAGATAAAGGACTGTGTCCTTCTGGCTTCCCCCTCTTCCCACCTGATGTGCATGAGCAGTATGATCTGTGGTTTTTTTCTTTCTCCATCTCATTTTGGAGGCACTTCATTAAAAGCAACCCAAACTCTTCAGAGTAGCTTTTCCTGAGCCCAGCCGTGCCTGCTCTCACACAGCACAGCTTCAGGGGATTGCAGAAATTAGAAGAAATGCTTAAAAACACTTGAGCAGGTTGGAAAAATTAAATGCAGCAACATTCTGTCCTGAGGTACAACCTATCCCTGCCTGCAGAGCCACTGAGTGTCTGCAGAAATGTGAATTTTGCACGTCACACAGAGGAAGCTCTGGGCCCTTCTGCTCACCCAGCCTGTCCCGAGCACCCTCAGCCCACGGGATTATTTATCCCCACACAAAGTGGCTGAACTAGTTCACAGCAACAACTTTGTGGCGCCCTGAAAACCCTTCCTGTGTGCCCTGCCTGGCTCCTGCCAGACCTACTTATCCTGGCAGCACGTGCAGCCTGCCCACAGCCCAGTCCCACGTGCCAGCCACAGGGATGCCACGCACTCGCAATAATTTCATATTCACCACGGAAACACGAAAGGCTTCTCCCTCCTTTCAGGCCAGGGGGTATTGTATGTGCCAGGATTAAATGTTATTGAGGGTTGGAGGATTTTGCAAGGCTGCTGGCCCTAATCAAAGCTACTTACCGTTATTGCTAACTGAATTCACAATTAGTTTCTTCCACAATTTAGGTTCTTTGGAAACAATCCTATTCACAACACACAAGTCTACAATCCAAAGCACTACTGTCACCTTTACAGCTTTTCTTCTATCAGTTTAAATCAGTTTTATTTTAAATATAAATCTATCTTATTTTTTGTAGAAATAACAGAAAAATTAGGACTGAAGAGAAATTCTGCTATCAGAGATTATAAAAAGGAGTACAAAATACAATGGCCAATAGCAAGATTTGAAATTCATACCAAAAAGCCTTGTCCCTTGTCCTTCGCTTCTGTTATTTAATACTGTTTTGTTGTGTAATTTCACAGAAAAATCCCAAACTAAACTCTTCAGTATGGAAAAATATTTTACATTCCACTGATCTGTGAAGCAGGAACTTCCCATGCCATGCTGTGCTTAAGAGTTGTGAGCAGTTCTTTAATTTTGGTTTTGAGAACGATTTAATTAATTACAAAGACAAAAATATTCTCAGAGTCCCACTGGAATATGTTACATGTGTGAAGAAAACAAATAAGCTGGGCACCTCACAGCACCTGGGAGATGACTGAACCAAAGCAGGTGAACAGAAAGTGCCTGACTTAATGGCAGGCAGAACCTGACCTCTGGTGCTTTCTCCCAAGGAAGCGAAAATTCCAAGTGAGAACTTGGCCTTGGGGGGCTTTGTCCCTTCCCTGCACCTCTGGAAACAGCAGCACGGGCAGAGGACACCTCAGAGAGGAGCTGTGGTCACAGAGCTGGCAGCAGTGTGTGTCTGGGTGAAAGAATGGCACTGATTTGGGAGCAAGGGCTGAGGGCATCCTGCCCCAGGCACGGGCAGCAGCAGCTGCAGCCCACACTGGTGTGGCACAAGGGAGAGCTCCTGCCCCTGCCCACCTCCTGCACCCACCCCTGCCTGCCTGGCACTGCTCCCCCATGGCCACCTCAGGATTGTGTGGTGGAACAGTCTGCATGTAGGATCTGCCAAGGAGAAAGAAAAGAAAAACCAGAGAGAGCCAACACAGTCTTTATGCTAAGCTGATGTCAGAAAAATCAGCTCTGGCCTCACACAGCCCCGTTCCAAGGGAGCCAGCAGGATGGGGGTCAGGAAAAACACACAAGCAGCAGGATGCCCCTTTTCAGCCACAGCCATGGTAAATTAATCCATAATTTTATCACCTACTTGATGTTTCAATTTGCTGAAGCAGAGACATGACAAATTTACAGCAGCCTTTTCACCTGCATCACCCAGCCAGCCACCAGGTCCTCATACAGGGCAGGCACACCTCCCCTGTGGCTGGGCACAAAAAGCCCTGGGATCATGGCATGGCAGGAACCTCTCCCTGTCACCACCTCTGCCTGCCTCTCTCCTGCACTGAGAGCTCAGTGAATGTGGGAACTCAGGGTTCATCTCTGGCTGCATTTAAGGCACAGGGATCCAGACAGGGGGCTCAGAAACTTTGGAACAGAACCCAAAACACCTGTGATTTGGATTTTAGCCCATGGGAATGATTGCCAACCTTAAAAGAAGAATTAGAGGTCACAAGAGTTTAAATAGAGTAGTAATAAGTTTGTCACAGGGTGTAAAAGTAGATTTTGGGTTTTAGTACAGGGGGGTAGGTATGGAGGAACCTCACGGCTTTTTGGGTTTCTTCTTCTTCTTCTTCTTCTCTCCATTTCTTCCGTGACGAGAAAATAACTGATTGGTTTAGAGTAGAAACTGTCTAATGTAGAGAATAGGTATTGGAGACAATTAGTAAATAATCTGTAGGTAACTTTTAGTATAAAAGATAAACACCCCCTCTGAGGGGGGAGAAGGCCTTCGACTGCCCTGCTGGAAGGAGCTCAGCGGGTCAGAGAGAGAATGTTTTAGATAAGACTAAATAAACAACCTTGAGAACGAGACCTGAAGAGTTTCAGCTTCTTCTTTCATCTCGGGTGTGAAAAAAGGACTTTATTAACTCGAGAGAATTACTGCAAAAGCAGAGAACCCCACAAGTGAAGCTGCTGCCAGCTCCAAGGCTGAAGCCACCAGAGGAGGATCCAGGGAGCAGCTGCTCCCACCCTGCTCAATATGTACAGCTAATTTCCAGTTGCCCTCCAGGCACCCCCAGCCCTTGGGGGTACATGCCCCAGGGCCCTGAGCCCCTCCAGGTGCTGTTGGACACCTCCCCACCCAGCATGAGAGCTCTGAACCACCCAAAGCTCAACTTCCCCAAAAAACACACCCAGCATGTGGCACTTGCTCAGCCTGAGCTGCCTCAGAGGGGCACGCTGAGCCAGCAGCTCGACAGCAACAAAGATGATTTTTAACAACTGAAAATATACAATGCTGATTTTTTTGTTGGGGTTTCTTTTGGAGGATTTTTGTTTGTTTGTTTTTTGTTGTTTTGAGGGTTTTTTTTACATCAAATCTCAAAATTAGATTTTAACTTGTATAAAACTCAAGTTAACTCCACTTCAGGTAAGCTTATCACACATTAATATGGAACATTTTTAAACCCTAAGTCAACACAACAGCAGAGGTATCAAAGATTCAGGCGGTGAGAATGCTTCTGTGGGTTTGTGAATGAGAAAAACAGTACAAAATGGAAGCAAATGTACAAGAAGCTGCTGCAATGAAAAAACCATTCAGAAAAATGAGTCCATTGTTCTGCTTCCGGAAACCAGCAAAGTACCACACTTTTTTCCTTTATGGGGTGATTTTTGTTAATTATCTGATGGAAACTATTCTGCAATTTGTAAATTAAACACCAGGTTTTATTTGATCTAGACTTGTTTTAAATAACCATCCTGTTTAATTCCAATTCTTGCGTGGAACACCAACAATGCAAAACATTAAGAACTGGGTTTGCGTGTCGTTTTATTTTGTTTGCTCAATTTAAGGGGCCACATTATATCTAAACTTCAAACCAGAAGGCAGCAGAGTGGAGGAATGGGCTGCAGAATCACTCTCAGCAGCTGCCTTCTGCTCTGCACATCTTGATGCCAATAATTCACCTTTAAAAGCCCTGGCAAGTGATCTCCAGTTTCTCGCACTAAAGCCTGTTTTAAAAATCCTAAAATACAAAGTCCAGCTTGGTCAGACTTTCTCAAACTAGATACTCTGGATAGAATTTCTGGAAGCTGCCTGCTATGAGCAGCACTTGGATAGATTGCTATTTACTTTCAGCTTGTGCTTTTCAAGCCTATCTGCCTTGGCTTTGAATATAAAGTTTCATGCAAGAAACGGTTCTGCCAAGCTGCAAATAATTAAAGTCAGGGGGATACTGTGATAAAATCAACACGCAGTAATTATACTGATTAGAAAAAAAAAAAAAAGCTAATTGACTGTGGTATTATTTTACTTTAAAACAGTCACTATTTCCTTAAGAACAAAGTTTTGATTGGGCTAATAAAATTACATCTATTAAACAGAGTTGGAATAAAATCACAGGATCATTTACTTTGCAAAAGACCTCCAAGATCATTAGGTCCAACCAATACCCAGTCCCCAAGTGCCTTGTCTTTTAAATCCCTCGAGGGATGGTGACTCCATCTCTGCCCTGGGCAGCCTGTGCCAGGGCTGGACAGCCCTTTCAGAGAAGAAACTTTCTCTAATATCCAATCTAAACTGTCCCTGGCACAGCTTAAGGCCATTTTCTGTTGTCCTGTTCCTTGTCACTTGGGAGCAGAGCCTGACCCCACCTGGCTCCATCCTCCCAAGCCTCCTTTTCTCCAGGCTTTGCCACACCAGCTTCTACTCATCAGGTTTATGCTTCAGCCCCTTCCCCAGCTCTGCTCCCTCCTCGGGACGTGCCCCAGCCCTTCAATATCTGTATTGTAGTGAAGGGCCCAAAACTGAACCCAAAAGAGGGGGACAATCACTTCCCTAATCTTGACACACCATTTTTCACACAGAGGATGCCCCTGGCATTGTAAGCACATGCTGGCTCATATTCAGCAGCTGTCAAAGAGCATCCTCAGGTGGGATCCCCTCATGGGCCCCCTTCCAGCCACTTTCCTCCCAGCCTGGAGTGTTCCATGGGACTCTTGTGCTTAGGATACACTCCATTCCCTTGTCCAGAACATTCATAAAGATATTACTGACTGGTCCCAATACTGACCCCTGGGGAACTGCTGATGTAGTTCCATTCCCCTTCCCTCTCTGGGCACAGCCATCCACACAGTTCCAAACCCAGCAAAGAATACACCAGCCCCAGGCCCGAGCAGCCAGTTTCTCCAGGAGAAACGGTGTCAAAAGGTTTACTAAGGTTCAGGAAGACACATCCACAGCCCTTCCCCACCTGCAAGTTTCCTTGATATAGAAGATCAGGTGGTCAGGCAGGATCTGCCTCTCCTAAGCACATGCTGGCTGGGACTGACCCCTCGTTGTCCTGTGGGTGCCACATGATGGCAAGGATGATGCTCTGTTCTAGGACCTTCCACTCCACTGTCAGGCTGATCCAGATCTATTTTCTGACTCTCCTTCTAGATGGGCATTACATTTGCAAGCATGCAGTCAAGTAGGACCTTCCTGGTTAGCCAGGAAGGCTGGGAAATGATGGGAAGTGGCTCAGTGAGCACCTCTGCCAGCTCCTTCAGTGCCCTTGACTGGATCCTATCTGGCCCTAGAGACTTGTCTAAGTGGTGTAGTATGTATTTATAGAAACATTTTTCATATTATTGCTTTTACAGCAATGGCTGTAATGTTTTGTACAAGTTTTTTGTACAAAAAAACAGTTATTTTCACTCCTTAGCTATTCAAGGACCACCACCTTGCAGTGAACAGCAATAAAAACACGAATTAGGCAGCAGAATAGTATATCTTCTCATATTTTCTGGTAGGTATTTAATGACAATGTGCCCCCTGCTGCTGCATTTCACACACACAGAATCAGAACATGCAGCCAAAGCAATCCATCACCCAACTGCAGCAGAGCTTTTCCTCACAATGTTTTCACTCCATGCCATTCTCACAACACACAGCTCCTGACAGAGAGGGGAAGAACTTGGCACAGTGCACATGGCAGCTCTATCCTATCCCCCTTTCTTTTTTTAGATTTACTTAAAATACCCAAATAAAAACAAAAGTAGAAGAGACACACATTGACATTACTAAACTGCACAGCTGTTGAGTGCCTTTTATTCTGAAGGTTTAAGTTTTAATCTTCAGGCAAAATATGCTCTCAGTCATCCCCTGCACTGGCAATGGCCTGTGCTCCTCCACATCAGAGTGCAAGCAGGCACATGGATATATTTTATTCTTCCCTGTATCTCAGCATTCCTATATCCAACCATGATAGTATTCCACCAGCCAAGCTGATTAAATATTTCCAACTTGTTATTCACCACAGGCAGATCAGTGCTCTGACTATACCAAGGCAGCACATCCAACCTGCTGCCCGCTCCTACAGGATGTCTCCTGAGGATTTGGCAAGAACAGGAATTCCCTGATGTTTTGAAGAATTTCCCATTTTGCTTGATTAAAGATCCCAGGAAATGACAGCATCAGGCTGGTTCCTGGTTTATGGAATAAAACAGCCCCTTAAGGAACTGTCAGGAATTGAACAATTTTGTGTACTAAGCTCCATTTTTCTCTTCCTTCAGGCAAAACAAGATCATGGAAATTCTTCACGAGCTGTAACATCACAGTGATGCAAACAAAATGAGCGAGTAAACTGGTGTGTGAAACGTTCAATCTGGTGAAAATCAAAAACCATTAAAGACACTTAAAAGAGGATCTGTGCAGAGACAGGAGCAAGCAGGAGGGGCTCAGTGAGCTTTCCTCCTCTACCATGGAATGAAATACCTCACACAAGTCACTGCCCTCAAGCAGAGCTGGCACTAGCACAATGCATGCCCTCCTTGCCAGGGCGTGCAGGAGCTCATTTGTAACTCTCAAATTCAGGTTGCACAGTCCATGTCTGGGACTGTCACAGCTTCCAAGGCAATGGCAACAGGTACCCTGACCCAGTGTCTGAAAATCAGCTGAAGAAGGAAAAGGAAGTGGGATCTTTAACTTCACCCCTCTGCTCCTAGTCCTAGCTTCTAATACTATCAAAACTCCTCAATCAGCCTTGCTCTCCAAAACAAGTCTTGAAAATTCCCTCTAAAATTCATCTTCAAGACAGCATCCTTCAGGCTTTCTCTCATTAAATCCACACCCTTTGTAAGCAGTTTTCTCCTAGTTTCCTTCTTCAGAAGCAGAGCTGAAAAAGGACTCAAAAGCTGAAAGCTGGGCTACACACCAGCCTGCTGATTCCCTGTCCTGAGCAATCCAGCAGAGCTCACAGCAAACACTGACACTCTGCTATTGCCTCTTCTCATCCTTCACACATATCCACATGCCCCAGGTACATCACACACAGGTATTTGCAAAATACTCTGACAATCAACAGAATAAACCTTTGTGATGAGTGCTGCTGGACATTCCCTGCTCTCTCTCCATGCTCCTTTATCAACCAGGAAACTTCAGAAACAAACACTGTAAAAGTCACAAGGAAGGCTTTTTGTATGCCCTATTTCTGAAGGTATGGATGGTCATGACAAGCCTCCAAATGCTTTCCTGAAGGACTGAAAAATCATGATTTAATTAAAATTTCATAACCTTAAAATGGAAAAAAAATGTGCTGTGAGAAATAAAATAATAAACAAACACAGGGAGAAAATAACTGAAATAAAACATGGAAATACAAATCGAGTTTTCTCCTAAGCAATGTCTGCTTCACTGACAGGAAGTTTCCCATGATTTTTAGATCCTTGAAGGGCTGTCAGTGTTCTGACTGTCTGCAGCTCACTCTGCTTGACTGATGACACATGCTTGTTTTCCCAGTTCTTATGCAATGCTTTTTCAATTCCATTTTGAAACACAGCAGGGAAATTTTTAATGGGGAAAAGAACTGTTTTCACAAAAGGAAGATTTGGAAAGAACAACTTCATCCTCAAGAAAAACAACTCCCACTGAGCCCAGAAATCATGTGGCACTCAGAGAGCCAACATCACTCACAGAACTGCTGCTGCCTTCCAGTGACAAAAGCAAAGCACAGTGATTTACAGAAACATCAGCCAAGCAGAATTGATTCCCTCCTCTCTTTCTGAGGATCTAACATCAGTGAGACTGGATTTTCCTCTGAAAATAGGGTGTGGTACCTGAGATCTCACAGCCTATATACATTTTTGTGTTTCTAGAAATTAATGAACAGGTCACAAATTTCTAGGGCTGTAGCACTAGACAGAAAAAAATGCTGTTTGACTTCCATGGTTTTAAAAACAAACTTCCCAACAGCAGGACACACTGCCTTTAATTCCTAAAAGTCACTTCAAACATATTCAAATAGATCAGGACATTTCCTGAACAAAAGACTGAACATTTTAAAGTTCTCTCAGTCAGACATCAAATCTGCATCACATTAACCACAAAAAGGAACTATTGACATTATGCAGTTCTGAATTTCATTTTCAATAAAATATTTGACTCATACACATCAAAAAGTCACATAGCTAGCACCAGAGGCTACCATGAAATGCACCTATAGTTCTGTTAGAGAAACTCTTAAAGTACTCAGCTGTGCTCAGTTCAAGGTGCCAGAAGTGAAGATGACAGGTAACAAAATAAAGTTTGTTCAGAAGGCTGATCTGATCAGTTCAGTGCTAGGGGGGGGGCTGCAGAGGCAGTGCCTGATCATCAGGGACAGTTTCACCAAGCACAAGAGCCCAGCTCACCCCAAGAAAATGGGCAAATGCAGGGGGAGGACAGTTTGGCTGGACACACAGCTCAAAAAGGAAGAATCTGGGAGGTCAAGCAAAGTCCAGACACACGTGAGGACTTCACCAAAACTGCTCAGGAGTGGCTTCTATGAGGAAATGAACAATGAATTGCAGCCATTAAAAAAAAAATTATTTAATTCATTAGAGAAAGATTGACAACTTGATGCTGTTTTTAATTCAGCATAAAGTTAAATTCTTTAGGTGCTGGATAGCTATATCATACAGACTAGTAATTCACAGAACTACTTTACTTTTGCTGTCTTGTAAAATGCCACCCACAGTGATACCACTGACTCATGGGGACTTTCTGGCTTTCCTCAGGTCAGGCAAGAATGAGTATTTTGTAACTTCTTTTATTTTTTAAACCAGAAGAATTCATTTTTGCTCATATCCAGAAAGATCAACATAGCAGGACACTTGGCATGTGAGCTAACTACTGGATAGAAGGGGAAAAAAAAGAAGTAGAGTAAGAAGAATTAAATCTCATGTGTTTGTAGTTCTTCAGAATACCAACCAAGCTAATGAAAAACAGAAGAGTCCCTGTAAATTCTGAATCACACCTTCTAGAAAGGCCAGCTCCCCTTCCTATACCCCAAAAGTTCAGGATGGACAGGGAATGGGGATTTAAGAATACTCAAGGCAACAGCTTCTGAAATTTCAACAACTATTATAAAGGTAGGGAACAAAGCATCAGATATATCCTGCAAACAGGACCAGATCTGATGTGAAATTTTAAAGTCCTGAACCAACAGTGCTGTTTTCTGTGACTGTATTTTCCCCAACAGGTAGACAGGAACAACTATGCCTTTACCAAAAGTGCAGCATGAGGAAATCTGAAGTACAGAAAACCAGTTTTTCTACCCAAAACATTTCCACGTGGTTTTGAAAACAGCTGCTATGTTCTTTTCTGTTCTGAATAATTAATAATCACCTTGTCCTGAATATTCGTTTTTCTACTCTGATCATCTTAAGTCAGTTATATTTAAGGAAGAATTTCTCAAGTTCTCTCAAAAAGAACAGGGGAAAAAGAAGTGTCAGAGAAAAGAGCATGAGACTGATTTGTAAAATCCCAGAAATGGAATTACACATAGTAGTGCATTCTGTATAGAAACAGCAACCATCACCCAAGGTTTAAAGCTGCCACATGCTTTATGTGATGCTCCAGCTGGTGACTCTCAAGAGAAACAGCACTGTCAATATTCAAATAAAACCAAAAAACAATTCAACAAGACACAGCAGGAAGCTCCTGGGATGCAAGAATAGTGTTCTGGTCAAGTCTTAACTCAAGAGAGACCCATCTGCTACTGAACTGTTCCATCACCTCTGAAATTAGGCTAGACATACCCTTAATCCCTAAAAAAGTCTTTTTAAGAGATGGAAAGAGCCCTCAGTTGGCTCCATCACAATATAATATAATTTTTTTAAATACAAAGCCTGTTTCCTAGTTAGCTTGTTCAGTCATAGGGCTGGTGGGTCACAACCTGGAGAAGACAGGGCAGTGACTGGTGTGAATCACAAGGACACCACACCCTGAAGAGGCTGCTATGCCCTGCTGTGTCACAGCACTCTCCTCAACATCATGTTGGGTAAGGCATCAGGAGGAGATCCCAGCCCTGGCAACATCACCTTCACTGAGGCTCTGGAGGCAGCTGCAAGGAGAAAGAAAGGATTTGAAGTTACTCCCTCAGGTCCTGGAGTGCCTCCAGTCATGGCATCTGCACAAATTATCCCAGAGTCACTGCTAGAGAGGGGCCACCAGAGAACACTGCTGGAGAGATGCTGGTTTGCAGCCCTTTAAGCAAGCAAAGGAAAGAAATGCTAGAAAAATAGGGTGAAATAATGAATGTAAATTAAGGGTGAGACAAAGCAAGAAAAAGCTGAAAAATACTTTCCTCAACATATAAACAACCAGTGAGTGCCACTGGTCATGGTAGAGGGGACAAAAGCACTCCCAGGCTCCTGGAAGAAGAGGCTGTCTGGAGATGGGTGGTCTGTAGACACTGCTTGGTGCAAAAACATCTATAAAAAACCAGTTGTTAAGTCCTGACACAATTCCATTTCAGGCTCAAAAGCTTCCACACCTCTCCATCCTAGCAGCTCCTTTTCCAATCACAGGTTTTGCAGAGCCAGTAAAAGTTTTATCAAACATCTTTTTTCTAAAAGCAGATTTCAGGGAAAAAGAGCAGAAACTTGCCAAGAGGAGGGGAAAAAAAAACCCTACTTCTGCTAACAGAGAGTTCACTCACATCCCAATGACACAATTATCTGCTTTATGCCTTGAGCACCTTGTGTATAGCATGGCTTGCACACAGGAACACACCACTTGGCAGACTTTTGGTTCAATTAAAGTACTTCAGTATATTTTATCTAGTTTTATGTTTGCTATCTATAACCACCTTTTGGTACACAAAAAAGCTAGGCACACAAGAAGCTAGGAAATGGTACATTAATCTACTGTGGAGGGGCTGCAACTCATTCATACAACACGTGGAAACCCATTTATAGTGTCCTCAGACATATTAAACTCAAAATTCATTCCACATCTGGGTATTTCTGGGGCAAAGTTTTGAGAAGTTACAAATACTTCCAAAGTCACCACTTACTTGGGAATTCCTACAGCTATTGCATACATCCAAGATAGTTTTCCAAACAAATTATTTGAAAAACAACAATTCTTCAATCAGATGTGTTGCACAGCCCAAAAATACACAGTTCCCCATGTGCCATGACTGCTGCAGAGGCTGAGGGAAGAGCTGAGGGGGAGACAAAAGCTGCAGGCAAACGCTGCAGGAATTGCAGCAGCTTGGAAACTGCAGGACCTCAAGCTCAGCAACGTTTCAAAGAGAACAGGGGAAATATACCAGCAGATCACTGCTTGTGCTGCAAAAGTTGGATACAATTCCACAAGTAAAAGGTGACAAGGAAAATCCTTCAAACACATTAGGTTCAGCTCAACAAACCTGTAGGCTTGCAGGCTGAGAAAGCTGCTATGTTAGTGCATTTTTATAAGTAACTTATTATAAAATCACTGACTTGAAGCACATGAATTGTGATTCTCAACTAAACATATCTTATTCAGCTTCAGGAGTTTAAGATAATCCACAATAGTCAAAAGAGAAGGAAACCAAACAAGTGGCAGATAAAAGTTTTATCATTATCATTATCTTAATCAGTATGTTGACTGTTAATTACCAGTTGGAGGTTACTACACTACAGATCAGGAGTTTCACAGAAGCAGAGCTAGCTCCATTGTGAAAGCAAACTCCAGCAGGACTCTGATCCACACTCCATCAGAACAGCTCCAGCTATATTCCATCAAACACTAGCTCTAGTGTGGAAACCATTCAGCCACACCATGCAGCACAGCAACCAAACTAACAAGGCATTCTGTGCTGGAGCTGGCTGCACATAAAGCTCCAGCAACTGTGCACAGCATTCCCAGAACCAGGAGCATCCAGCAGAGCAGACCTGGATCCCACCTCGTTTGTGAGGCCCAAGCCCATCCCGAATACTCCATTAGACTGCACAAGCAGCTAAAGCCCCCCAAGAGCGATGCCGGTGCGCTGCACTGTGCCCTGGGGAAGCCGGCACAGCCCGGCCCGGCCCCGGCAGCCGCGGCCCCTCATCCCCCGAGCCCGGCTCGGACCCCAGGAGCCCTCTGGCCGCTCCTCACCGCCCGGCCGAGCCCAGGGAGCCGGGCAGTGCCCCTGCCCCTCCCGCCCTTCTCCCGGCTCGCCCGCGCAGCAGCAGCGGCGGAGAAGCCGGGACAGCCGGGCAC
>VZTB01014409.1:396513-419994 GCA_013397245.1 Thryothorus ludovicianus | reverse complement strand
CCCAACGGGTGTTTAAGCAGAGGGGAGCCCGGCCAGCCCGCCTGGGTGCCACCAAAGCCGCTCCATCGCCGCCCTCCTCAGCCGAGCAGGGGAGGGAGAACAGAACGGAAGGCTGGTAGGGCCAGAGCAGGGCAGGAGAGATCACCCAGCACCGGTACGGCTGACATGGCCCGGCTGGGGGAATCCGTTTAATTTATTGCGAGAGAAATCAGAGTAGGGTAATGAGAGATAAATCGACATCTTAACCCCGACCCGTCCGGGCCTGTGGGACTCGGCTGTGCTCGCGGTTCGCTCCCTCCTGCCCCCGGCCCTGCAGCGGGCGGGCGATGGGCGGCCACACGCTCGCTCCCTCCCTCAGGGGATGGACTCCGCGGAACTTTCCCCGCTCCAGCGTGGGGTGTTTCCCGCAGGGTCAGTGTTCCAGGAGCAGGCTGCGGGTCACTGCCAGGACCCTGCTCCAGCGTGGGCATCTCTGCTCCCGCTGCCCTCCGTGGGCTGCAGAGGAATCTCAGCCCCAGCACCCGGAGCAGATCCTGCCCTGCTTCCCCGCCCACGCTGGGCTCTGCAAGGGCTGTTTCTCACATATTCTCACTCTTCTTTNCCAGGACCCTGCTCCAGCGTGGGCATCTCTGCTCCCGCTGCCCTATCAGTGGGCTGCAGAGGAATCTCAGCCCCAGCACCCGGAGCAGATCCTGCCCTGCTTCCCCGCCCACGCTGGGCTCTGCAAGGGCTGTTTCTCACATATTCTCACTCTTCTTTTCTTTGGCTGCGAATTTCTCCCATACAATAACAGGTTTTACTTTTTTGTTAGGTTATCCCAAAGGTGCTGCCGCCACCACTGGAGCCGAATGGCTTTGGCTTCACTGGACATGGGGAGAGTTTCTGACAGCTTCCCACAGAAAGCATCCCTGCAGCCCTCCCCACTTCTGCCTCCCCCACGACCACAGCCTGGCCCTGCAAACCCAATACACTAAAACGGTTTGTCACATCACAGCCACACAACTGGTCTGTATAAATCTCCCATATGCAGGTCAGAGAGTTCAGGGGGTTTTGTCTGGTTGGCTTTTGGAGAGCTCTAGCAGATTTTTCAGAAGCTGTTTCCTATCTGAAATTATTTCTTCCCCTTCCCTTATAGCAGGTAAAACCTTGCAGAGCTTTTAACCTCAGCCCTCCCAAGAACTCATATAATGGTTTAAAACAAACAACAAAAAAAAAGACACATTGAAGCTGTTTCAGTGTGGTACCAAGGCTTTCCCTCAAGTATAAATACAAAAAGATGCGGAGGTGGGGAAAGTTCAAGGGCAAAACACTTGGGGAACACACTTTATTTAAAAGAACTTTTGAGGATCCATTTCATTGCAAGGTAAAGCAGAGTAATGCAACACTGCGGTAAGAACAGGAAAGTATTTCCAGGAACAGAAGTAGCAGCTTAGCCTGGTTTTTAGAAATTCGTTTTTACTGACTAATTAGCGCAACATCGCCTGAAGTGGCCTTGGGGCTTTTCCCTCTGCTTATCCTTTTCCTCAGATGCGAGTTTATGTTTGTTCCCTGAGCTCACGGTGCTTGCTGTGGAATAAAAAGCCTGTTATGTACCCATAGTAAAGAGCTAAACTGTAAACTCTTGCAGGCTTTCCAAGAACCAGTAGAAGATCATGCATCTGTCAGCTTTCCATGTAAAAATCCTTTCCATTTCCTCCAAGAGCTGCCAAACTCTATCAGGGCTTTAGGGTCTGTGAAATGAGAGCTCCACTATTGCTGGGATCCAAGGGAGGAAAGCAGGTCCCCCTCTCTGCCAGCTGCGAGAGCCCCTCATCCAGAATTGCCCACACAACAGTGCAAAAACAGAGGCAGATTCCTCCAGCAAGCCAGATTTAGGCTTTTAATTTACAGAAATTGCTCCTTTCCTGTGCGCTGTGGCTCTGCGGATTCAGGGCACATCTTTGAAGGTGTCTGAGGAGCATGAGGTACTGGCAAGTGTTTGTTGTGGGTGGAGCAGAGCCCGGGACTAGGAGGGAGATGCATTCTTATTGTGATCAGACTCCTTCCTCTGGCACTGGGCCTGGAGAGCTGGGCTGGCCCTGGCAATGGCCTTAGAAAAATAAACATCTTCGTTCTTTTCCTCACTGGCACAAATAAAGACAAAAGCTGCCTGATACATCTGAAGGACCTGTACCTCCTCTGAGTACAGGCAAAACAAATATTGGTCCTGTCTTTGAGTTTATCTCTCCCCTTCTCAGGCAGGTGTGGGAAGGCTGATGTCCTGCACATGAATAATTTGTGTCACAGGTCAGATAAACTCTTCTGTCATCAACAGACTAGGTCTTTTAGGGAACCAACAACTGTTGTGAAAACAAGTAAGTTCCCTTCCCTGCCCAATTTCCTGTGCTAGATTGAGCAATTTGGGTCAGAAAAGGAACCCCAAGTGTCTCATGACTGGTAACAGAACTCAGCACCCATGGAAAACCACTTTGCCCTGGGCCCCAGTGGGCTGCATCCAGCCCTGGGCGAGGGGCCTCCTGTGCTCTTGGAGCATGTGAATTATTTGTCTGTCAAGTGTTCTGACCTAACACTTCACTTGCTGTAGATCAAGAACAAGTCAGCTTTGATTATTTGCAGCAGAACTGGAAAGGCTGGAGGAAGGAATAATGCAATGGCTATAACACTAATTTAAATAAATAAGTACATAGATACAGAAGTATTTTAAGCTTTTTTTTCCTTACGATAATGCCCATGCTGACAGTAGCCCTCTTATCTGGAGCTTCCTGAACAAGACTGGGTGTCTGCAGACACATGCAGTCAGAAATTACTAAACTGAGTGCCTGAGGCCACTGGCTGGCCAGTTCCCCTCTCACACAGGAAGCCGAGCAGACCCCGGTGCCCTTTGGCCATAATGCTGATCTGGTGGAGGGAAGGAGGGGAGGCGTGCTGAGGCACTGCCAATTTCTCTTCCTTTCCTTCCCTGCTTTGCTGACCCAAGATCTGGAAGTAAAGATCCATAATAGCTATTCCCAGACATCTATCCAATTTGGATCCCAGCAAACCATGTGAGTGGCTAAGAAGGGATGAAGGGATCAGAGGTGCAGATCTCTTTGACAGCAGTTGAGGAATTCTGTGGACTACACCCCTTACAGCCACTCTGGAGCTTCACAGGACTGTGCAAGCTGCTTACAGGAGCCACCTGATGATACTCAGAGCTCAAGCTGTTCTTCCAGGTGTTTTGGAAGTCCCTTACAGCTCTGATACTGGATCCACTGCGAGAGCTGGGCAGGCAGAGGAGCACGGTGTTATCTGGACTGACACAAATGGTAATTTTGGTACACTCAGCTTCTCACTGCTCACTGCCAAGGCTCAGTGACACACTTCTTTCACAGAAAGCAGTGATCTGAGCTGTTCTCAGTGCCATGAGAACACCAGCCCAGACAGAAGGAGCTTTGCTGCCAGACTACTGCAGGTTCCAGTTCTGCCCATTGCACATGACAGAAGAAATAAGCATCCATTCTTCTATCTGATGGGAAAGAGAAAATTAAAATCCTGGCGCTCTGATGTGTCCCTTCGTGCCTCTTCTTGAGAAAAGATGAGTGAATAATTCACACCTTTCCGTGTGCAATCAGAACACACTGAGTGGCCCTAACAGATCCTAATGGCTTCCTCTTGGTGAATGGTGCCCTCAATCACCGTGTCCGTTGTTTGCCTGGAGCATTTGCGACTCCCTTTCATGCTTTTCAGGTTTTCTGAAAGATGCTTCTGGAACTTTTTGGTGAGGAAGCAGTAGATGATGGGGTCCAACACACAGTTCGTACTCAAGAGGCACAAAGTCACCTGGTGAGCATCGTTGAGCTGTTGGCGCAGCTGACAGTTTTCCTTCTTCCACTGCTCCAGAACAGTCAGAGTCCAGGGCAGGTTCACGACGTGGTGGGGCACAAAGCTGATGATGAACACAGCCAGCACCGTGCACACCATCCACAGCGCCCTTTGCTTGACGTGGGCGCTCTTCCGAGGATGCGCTGACTTGGAGAACAGGGTCCTGATAATGACAATGTTCCAACCCAGTATCAAAAGGAAAATGACATAGAAGAGGATGCAGATGATGACATGAATGGTGAGAACAGCTGAAACACTACCCGAGGAGTCATAGCGCTCAAAGCACCGCGTGAAATTCCTGGAGCCAACCTCCTCCCGATTAGTGTTATTGTCAAAAAGGTAATACAAAGAGCTGCCCACGATTATGATCCAGATAGCTGCTGATAGGTAGATGCCTCTTCTCTGTGTGGTCAGCTGAGCAGCTTTAATAGGATTAGTCACAGCTTGGTAACGGTTGTATGTGATGACCATCAGAAAGGCAACAGAAGAGTAGGTATTAACAAAAAATAAACAGCCAGCCACATTACAGAGGAACTCAGGCATGATCCAGTCTCCATTGTGGTGGTAGTAAACAATCCACATTGGCATCGTCACTAAGAAGAGCAGGTCAGCTACTGTGAGGTTCACCATGAATATCTTGATTTCATTGAGTTTCTTGGTGGGGTAAATACGGCTGAAAATCCAGAGAACGTAGCAGTTGGCAACAAAGCCCAGAATGAAAATAACGCTGTAGAAAACAGTGAAGAGGCTGTAGCGAAACTCAGAGTCTATGTGGCACGAAATGTAGGAATCAGCACTGCTTTCCACACCTCCTTTTGCCTTTCCAGACATCATGGTGTTGAGTGGGCACGTCTGAAGCACAGTTTCCTGCCGCAGCTTTTCTTAGTACCTAAAAATAGACAGCAGAAATCGAGTTGATTGGTTTGGCACCCTTGCTAAGCCAAACCCCACCTTTCATTATCAGTTGTCCATGACCATAGGTGTTGTGCTGATGCCTTGGTTCCAGCCAGACACCTGCCCTGTCCCCTTGCTCCTCTCTTTAATCTCATTTCCACAGCCTACAAACCTCTGGTCTTCATCCAGAGTTGTTTGCTGCAGTGAGGTCTCAGATCACTCATGTCTAACCTTAAAATACATTTCTGCATGAAAGTTCTTAGATAAAAATAATCTGTTACTCTGCCCTGTCTCAAGGTTCTTAGTCTTTTACTAGGATCAGGAGTGTTTTCTGTGACTCGTCCTCTCCCTGCATCTGGTTCTCCTTTCTCCCCTGCCACCTCCCCCATGCCCCTACCTCCCACCCCGGTTCCTGATACTTTTTAACTTGTTTATACTTATTTTAAAGAATTTCAGATGTGAAACAATATGTGGTAAAAATGTCTCACAGAATCCCAGTAGAGTTGGGGCTGGAAAAGACCTTGGCAGAGCACCTGGAGGAGCCCCTGCCGAAGCAGATGACCCTGAGCAGGTTGTGCAGGATGGCATCCAGGCGTGGTTTGAGTAACTCCAGGGAAAGAGACTCCACAGCCTCACTGGGCAGCCTGGCCCAGGGCTCTGTCACCCTCACAGCTAAGAAGTTTTTCTCATATTCAGATAAGATTTCCTGTGCTTCAGTTTGTGCCTGGTGTCCACATCCTGCTGCTGGGCAGCACTGAAAAGAGTCTGGCACTGTCCCCCTGACCCCTCCCTGCAGACAAAGAAGACATGGATGAGGTCCCCTCTCAGATGAGGTCCCCTCTCAGACATGTCTTCTCAAGGCTGAACATCCCCAGCTTCCTCAGCCTTTCCTCATCAGAGAGATGTTCCAGCCCCTTCATCATCTCTGCAGCCTCTTCTGGACCCGCTCCAGGAGCTCCATGGCTTTCTGAGGGCTTTAATTATAGACTGAGGAGCCCAGAAGTGAACATAGCACTCCAGATGTGGCCTCACCTGGGCTGAGTAGAGGGGCAGGATCACTTTCCTCCCTTGCTGCTCCTGAGCAGGTGCCCTCCTGCCTCAAAATGTTCTGGATCCTCCCCAGCAACAGGCAGTGCCAGGAATCCCCATCCCATCCTCTGTGGGCTGAGTCCCCCTGGGTGTCCTTGTGCTGTTGTTCCTCTTTTACACATGTGCACATTTGCAATTTTCCTCTGAAAATGGAGAAGTCAGCTGAAGCTGGAGCTTGCTCTCCCTTTTTCTGCAGAATTGCCACCCTCGCTGCTGCTCTCCAGTCATTAGGAGAGGAAGGCAGCAGGATCTTCCTCATCTTCCTGAGGATCCTGTCCTCCCTCACTCCTCTCAGGTCCCCTAAGGACATGACAATTACAAGATTTGGCCTTTCCCAGGCAGCTGCATGCTGAGCAGGGCTGAGTTCCAGGTGTCCTGAAGCTCAACCTTCCAGCCATGGCCCGTGTGGAATGGCCATGCGGTGCTGGGAGCTGGCCCCAGGTGACACGTGTGTTCCTCCTCATGCACCTTCACCTCTGCCACCCTTCTGAGAGTCCCCTGATCTCCAAAAGGCAGTAGATTATTCAGGTGGTGGGCTTTGTCACAGGGAGTGTAATGTTTGATACACCAGTGTGACATTAGAATAAGGAATAAAACCCCACAAGGTCCTAATTACCTAAGATCATTACAGAACTCTTTTTTTTCTAAATCTGCATCATAAAGTCACACTGCTGTGACTAACTGCAACTCCAGCAAATAGTTCTGGTGCTTAGGGATAGATCCTTGCATCTTTCCTGTGGCATCTGACCTGAGTATACCAAGAGTGGAGGGGAAAAAAAATCAGGCAAAGCATCTCTCTAGAAGGATTCATGAGGAGAAGTGCTTACATCCAACACCTGGGCACAGCTGTTGTTCACAAAGTCCCTTCAGACAGTGCTCCAGGGCAATGCCCACCCACACCTCCAATTCTGGTTCTGCACCATGGCATGGTGGCCACTGAACTTTGCTCAGGAGCTCTGGTGAACTTTACTGTCTGCAGACAGCACAGCAGCTGCCAGATTCAGCAGATGGGCTGGAAGGGAGAGTGACCATGAGTGTCCCCTTCACGGCACAGTCCTGCACAGAAGGACTTCAGCCACAGGGCTGTGCTCTGAAGTGGAGAGGTGGGTGTGAGAAAATGCTCTGTGACTGCTTCCAGCCTGCTGAAATCTCTGGCAGGTGAGATTGTCTGTGGTCTGTGGGAGATGGCAGTGCCATCCCCTGGCCCCAGCACCTATCTTTGCATTAGGAGGCTGTGCTGTGCCAATGCCAGGGTCCTGCAGGGAATCACAAGAGAGGTGTTCTTCCCTTCTCACCCCAAGTGAGATGTTCTGCAAAGGGAACATTGCACTCACAGAATTTACCCAATGCCCAATTCCCTCTTCAGCCCAAGGAATGCAGGCTCATGTCTCCATACACCTGTGAATGCCCTGAGCCCTGGGCTCTGCGGGGGCTCTCCTCAGCCTGTCCTGCTGAGGCAGTTCCCCTTTCTCTGAAGCCTCTTCGTGCTGCCTGTGCCAGCAGAAAGGCACCACGGGCAGGGTTTGGGTGGCTGTGGGCTCTGCTCTCTGCTGCAGCCGCCTGTGCAGCCTGGCCAGACCCCCTGAGACCTCCAGCCCAAGGCACTGCCTTGTCCACAGTCCCCAGGCAGTAATCCCAGGTGGTTTTGTACCATCAGCTGCAGGGATGCAGGGCTGAAGGTGGAAGTAACCAGCACAGCCAGGGCACCTGCCAATCCTGCTCCCAGTCTATAGACTCTGCATGGACTGTGCCCTCCCAGCCAGGGTTTACTGGCTTATGGATGCAAGCAAGCTCTGCCATCAGCAAGACAATATTCCAAGAGGAATAGTACTAATAAAGTATATTTTCTGCTCACCAGAGTTGAAAAAATTCAGCACAGTATGTCCATCTTCAGCCTTAGTAGCGGTGGGGGTTTCACTGAGGATGCTTGGTTGTCTCCCAGATGTTATTTTCCCTGCCCTGGGGCTGGACAGTCTCCACACTGGCAGCTCTTAAGAACAGGGCACCAGAATGGGAGCAACTGTAGCATGACTGCAGAGTCACTAGAGGAGAGGAAATGTGTGACATCAGCTAAAGGAAATGAGAAATAAAATAAGCCGTAGAGGAAAGACAATTAGCCACAGAAAAGGTCTGGAAAGTCCTTAAGGCTTTTTCCTCAGAGTATGTCTGCTTCTGATGATCCTGAAAGATGGCAAAATTGGGATTTTCCTCTAAAGGCAAAATAGGAATCCACTCTGATTATTAATCCCAGTTAGATTTGAGATTAGACAACTTTTTGAACATCTTCCTCCCAACCAGATGAATGGCAGAAGAGTTTCCATTTAATAACTTCCAGGGAAGGAAGAGACAGGAAATTCATATATGGACAGACTAATTTCCTAGCAGTGTCCTTCACACCTGTGTTGGAACTAATTCAGGGATTCCACCATCCCAAATCTCCCTTTATCTCAGGGATATTCAGCAGACAGAGAGAGCACAGCAAGGCAGATTGTCACCTGTCCCATAGACCATCACATTCTGGCTGCTGTTACCTGTGGCAGCCTGAAGCTCACTCAGCATGGAAATGCTGCTGCTGGAGTGCTCAGAGACACCACTGGCAAGCAAAGCTGCACACACATCCCAGCCAAGCCATAAATCCCAGCTGTAGCTCCCACGGTGATGATTAACCTGCCCTCCATGCCCTCCTCTGCTCTTACACCTGCACAGATGTGAGCTTAGAGCAAACCTCTCACCTGACACACCTGCAGGAACCAGAGCACCGAGTGTGGTGCCTGGGGTCACTGTGAGACACAAGAGCAGAGCCACAGAGCCCATCAACAGGACCAAGGGGTGCTGAGCAATGGCAGGGGCCCAAGCAGCAGCAGGAGAGGCCAATCTGCCCTGGAGCTCCTCTGGGAAAAGCTCTACTGGCTCTGCTCAGGAAATGCCCCCTATGGCAAACATTCCATAGAAGGTCCTGGCCATGTCCATGCTGTGGGGGCACCAGAGACCCCCAAGGTGTGGCTTCATGTCCTGGGAGCCACAGGGACAGGCTGAGGGCTGTGTGCCCTGGGCTTTATCACTGAGGACACTCTCCAGGAGCAAGGAGCTGGCACAGACACTGGGACACTTTCAAGTGACACTTTTGTTGTTGGTCTGGTGAGCCCTGGCTCTGAGCTGGGATATGGCAATCTCCTCATCAGTGAGGACAGGGGTACTGACAGAGGGGCCATGGTGGACAGCAGCAGTGCTGCTCTGTGCTGGCTTTTGGCTCACCTGGCCTCAGGAGTCCCAAGGTTTTGGGCTGCACAGTACCAGGGCAGCCAGAACCCACCCACTGTCTGTGCCTGGATGTCTCCAGCCAGGGGCAGGCAAAGCCCCAGCACCAGTCTGGGCTTCTTTGCCTGGATTGGCCCTTCCCTGGCTCTTCTCCAGAGGGTGCAGGTGGCCTTTCCCTGGGAAACTACAGAGGGAAACACCTGATGTGCACTTCAGCACAGGGCTCTGGAGGTGCACCCAGGGACCAGGCAGCCCCAGGGGCCAGGCTGAGCTCCAGCCAGGCTGGAGATGTGCAAGTGCTCTGCAAACTGCAGCACAATCCATGTCCTGCTGCTCTGAACCCTGCTCAGGAAGAACTCCAAGACAATCAGCAGCCCATGGACATCACAACTGGCACCACAGCACAGGGTGGCCAAGGTATTTGGGAGCCCCGAGCATAGGGGAACCCCTGCAATGTGAGGGTGCCCCACAGCAATGGCACCACATGCGATGGAAGCCTCAGCAGGGTGGGCTGCATGGGGGGCTGGCATGTGGAGCAAGGGACAGCCAAGCTCTGTCAGGCCACACGAGGGTGAGCTGAGGCTGCTGCAGAGATGCTCCAGAGCTGTGCTGGGATGGAAGCTGCAGCCAGCTCCTTCCCTCTGCCATCAGACATCCTCCCTCCTCTCCCCTTCCCGCCAGCTCCTGTAAGGGGTGAAGGAACCTGACCCTTCCTGGATGAGACAGAGCCCCAGCTCTGCCCTTCAGGCTGGCCCTGGGGGTTTAAACTTAAAACCAAACCAGAGTGTGCAGCGGAGCTTGGCTGACAGCCAGGCCAATTCTGTGGGGAGAGCGGCCAGCAATGCCAGGGGCAAGGGGAGTGCTCGGGGGATGTAGCAACACTTGACACATCTTAGTTCACTGTCCTGCCACAACCCAGCCCTTACAGGAAATGAAAGCCCAGGGGGGTTTTGGGCTGGGGAGGAGCCTTCAGAAGGACTTGGTCCTTCCTCTGCTCAGCCCTGCGGCGTGGCCATTCTGCATTGGCAGGTTCCTTTGCCCCCTTAGAGTGCCCACAGCCAGCTCCTCCCTTTTGCTCCCTTCCCACCTGGGGACCCTCTTTCCCTGCTCTCCTGGCCCTGCTGCCGATTGCTGGCCATGTAACTGTCTCCAATATTTAAGATGCATTCTGCCAGTGGAGGCTGGGCTCGTTCAGCACTCGTGGCAGTCTCACTGCCCTGTGCTTGACACTGTTTCCTGCTCTTCCCACCCAGGGAATGCACACACTGGCTGACAGCTCTGATGGCTGTGCAAGCCTGAATTGAGGAAAAAACAACCTTGTATATGCCTTTACCTTCGTCAAGCCAACGTGCAACCTAACAAAAAATAAACAAACATCTTTTGCTCTGATTCCTATAGATGCTGTTAAGGAGCTCTGGATCCCAGAGCAGCTGTTCCAAATTCCATTCTCTGGGGATAACCCCACACAGGCTGACTGGTGGGCAGTGGCTGTTCCCCCCGGGTCTGGCACCCAAATTCTGCCATGGCAGATGCCCAGTGCCTCCTGTAAGCCCCACCTGCCTCTGGCACATCCCTGTGGTCGTTTCCTTCTTAGAGGTAGCCCGTTAGCAACAGACTCGCTTTGGATAACCACATGTAGATTTTGGAGAGATCAGAAACTCTTGGTTTTTTAAGCAAATATCCAGAGGTTTCTTCCCAAGAGCAAGCTACACTGTGTTGGCAGAGAGGAGCTCTCTGAGGAGGGCAAATGGAGGAGCAGCATTTCAGCTGATGGGTCTGTGGCTGCCCTGTCAGTGACACAAGCAGCAAACAAGGACAAGATGAAATACCAACAGGCAGCTTGTGACAGCACCAGCCACTGGCACACAGCTGAGCTCAGTCCCTGCAGATTCCAGTCCCCAGGACACATTCTTGAGTGCCAGGATGGGTCTTTGAAAAACCATTAAATTCCTTTGGAGCTGCAGCACACGCTCAGCTGGTGCTGAGTGTTACTGTCTGAGTTCCCACTACTCATGTAACACTCGGCAAAGTTTTCCTTTGCTTGTTGCAGGAAAGAAATACTAAATAAATTCAGCTTCCCCTGTCATGAACACTTCAGAGCTGAGCACAGCCTGTCCCCACCTCGTTACCAACCTTGCAGGAATGTGCCCCAGAGCTGGGCTTGCTCAGCAGGAAAACTCATCAACCCATCTGCCAGAAGCCACTCCTGGGGCAGTGGCACTCCCTGGGTACCCTCTGACAGCTGTCAAGGCAGGGCTTCTGCTGCTGGCTGTGCCACAGGGACTGCCCAGACTGGCAGAGGATGTCACTGCTGGTGGCTGGACAGCCTCCCCAGCTGTGGGTGAGGCAGAAGCAGGGCAGCCTCCAGCTGCTTTTGGCTCCCAAGCCCAGCCCTGCTGCACTGGGCAGAGGGATGAGTTCATGGGCCACTGTGTCAGGATTTGTGTGCCTCAGCCCAGGCTGTCACAGCTCTGCTGGAGGCAAAAGCCAAGTCCTGCCTGAGCTGCCACAGCTGGGACAGTGCTCCTGCTGCAGACACTTCGTGCCACAGCTGCTGCCCTTCTGCCCCATCTGCCTGCCCTGGGCAGGGGCTGTGCATGAGAGACCTGCCCTCCCTGAGAGGCTGCAAGCACTGCCTGCTCCTCCTGGAGCAGTGAGATCCAGACAGGGCTCCTCACCTTTCTACACAGCATCCACAGAGGCCAGGCTCAGGGTCACTGTCACTCAGGGGTGGATGGGAGAGAGCAGCCCCCTCCCCACAGCCCCAAAGGCACCAGCAGCATCTGCCTGACTCGTGCTGTCCTGATGCACCTCAGCACCTCGTCCCTGCTTGCTGGGCATGTGGAACAAGGAGTGTCTTCCCACACCCACACTGGGAGGATGAAGACATCTCAGAAACCCTTGGCTCTGCCTGAGATGCCATGGCTGAGAGATCCACAGGGGCTGTTGAGCCAGCCCACGTCCTGAGTTACCCA
Organism: Thryothorus ludovicianus; assembly: GCA_013397245.1. Taxonomy (NCBI): domain Eukaryota; kingdom Metazoa; phylum Chordata; class Aves; order Passeriformes; family Certhiidae; genus Thryothorus; species Thryothorus ludovicianus. The sequence goes on along the minus strand of VZTB01014409.1, from coordinate 407,917 downwards.
GACACAGAAGGAGTTTGGGGAGGGAGGCCTGGGAGAGCAAGCAGAAGGGAAAGGAGGATCTTACCTCGGGCTCACAGAGCACCTGCTCCAGCTCAGTCACAGACCCCAGCCCACCAGGTCCATGCTCCAAGTGGAGACAGCAGCAGGAGCTGTGTGTGCTCCTGCCTGGGAAGAGGCTCTGACAGGAAAGAGGGCGTCGTGCTGGCTCCCAGGTGAGTGACTCACTTCCCTCCTGGCTCTTGTGACATGCTTAACCTTGCCCTGGCTGCACCCTGGAGCTTGTTCCACAGTTCACGTGGTCCTTCCCAGGGCAGGCAGTAGAAGCACAGTGGCTGAGGCTCCATTGATGGTGAGGGGCTTGTCCCACTCCTGTGGCACCTGGTGCCTCACAGGCCAGAGAAGGGGCAGCCCAGCCCTGGAGCAGCTCCAGGTCAGGGCACAGAGCAAGGGGGGGCCAGTACCCTCACCAGATCAGTCCTCAGGGCTCCTCATTTCCTTCCAGATCCTGGGGTCAAGAGGCAGCACAGATGAGAACATTTTCCAGGGTAGGTGGAGATTCATTGGGCAAAGAGCCAGGAAGGGCATTGCTCTGCTGTGGAAGTCCCCAGATCAGAAAACATCAGCCAGAAAACACTCCAGGCTGTGGCAGCTCGTTCCTGTCCCCCCTTTGCAGCACTATGAGCCCCCCTTGCTCCTTGTGCTCCTTCAGCCTGGGAAGAAAGCGTGGTTGGGCACATGGGGGACCCACTCCCTTCCTGCTGCCACTGGCACTGCTCTGCCCAGATTCCACATGGGGGTTCCCCCAGCAGATTCTGTGGCACTGGCATCGCTCAGGTCATGGGCACATCAACCTGAGTCACCCCTAACAAGAAATCACATGTGTTTGTCTGCTCCCTTTATGGCCCGTGGGTTATTTAACAAGGAAATGTTGTTGGGGTTTTCCTTGTTGGTAAGACTTGGCTCTTTGGCAGGAAAGGAAGTGTGAGGCTTTTTAAGACAGCCCTGAAGGGCAAGACAGTCACAAGCCATAGGTGCACAAAGCCCTGCTGCCAGAAGGAACTGGCTGGCTGCTTGCCCTGGAGCTCCCCAGGCACCCAACCACAGGGCTGCAGCAAACATCCCAACTTCCCAACCCAAGAACCAAGCTGCACCAGTTCAACTGTGGCCTTTCCCAGCAGAGAAGGTTGCCAGGCAGGTTGTGGATTAAGGCAGCCAGGCTCTGCCAGGAGCACAGCCACAGAATGAGGACAGTTCATGTCCCCTCTGCACCAGGCTGGTGACACTGCACTTGGAACAGCCTGGGCAGCTTAAAAGGGATGTGGAGAACTGGAAGGGCAGACAGCTGACACCACAGGCTGAGCTTGGGGCACAGGTTTATGCTGAAGAGCAGCAGCATCTCAGTGACAGCACTCCATTCACACTCTTGCTATTGTATTTTTTAATAATTCCAAGAAAAAAAACCTGGCAATTTGGGTAAAAATTTATTTTACATACAGACCATTGCAGCTTAACTATTAATCAAGAGAAGTTATTTTCCTTTATAGGAAGTGACCAGCTGGTCTGGGATTAACAGAAGTCTAAGCCTGAGAGCTGGGATTTTAGTTTGGAAATCAGATCTTGGGGCTATGTTCCTTCCCAGCACCACTCAATGCAGTGAGGAGCTGCAGGACTTCACTGCAGGCCAGCTGCACCACACAGTGCTGGAAGCACATTCCCAGAGCCAGTCCAGATCTCTCCCAAGATGAACTTGCAGAGAAAGATGGTGCCTGGAAGGGTTTGGATGCATTTCCAATATTTTGTTCAGCTCTCAAACTAGAAACAGAAGTGGTGAAACAGCACAGTCTCTGTGAAGTACAAAACACTGAGTTACAGGGCAGCAGACACATGGGACAGCAGGAATGGCAGGGGCTCTCCTAAGCCAAGAGTTCTACGGTAGCGGGGCCCTGGCCGGGGTCATTCTCTGGCCCTATTTCAAACAGACAGAGTACAAAAAATACTTCGACTGATAATTAATTGTACTGGAAACAAACAGTCTACTAAAAAGCAAATCTTACTCTAGGTGCCAATGAGTCCTTAAAAGCAGAGAAGGGACTGAGGAGCTGCACTTGGGCAGTGCTTCCAGGATCATTCACGCTGCTCCATTTTTACTTTGGGAGGTCTCAGGAAGGTCCTGTTTTTCTTTTCTTTCTTCCCCTTTGTATTTGCCTGGAAATTTCTCCAGCTGTCTACACGACCATCCCGACTTTCCTGGGAACAAGAGGGAGGAAGTGGAGAGTTAAAAAGTGCAAGAGCCAAAGCACAGGTAGTACATAGCAGGTTCAGGAGATCAGTAGCAATTTCCTCTCATTTCCCAGCATGCAGGCCCTGACAGCCAGGACACAGAGACACTGGGAAGAGCCAGAGCAACACAGCACACTGGAACTACAAGTGAGCTTACACAACCAGTATAAGCACTCTACTGGATTATTGTTTCAGAAACCACCAGATTGGGTTGGGCAGTCCTTAACACTCCACAGAACCCTCAAAAGAAACAAGAAACCTCTCAAATATCCATTCCTAATCTGTCAGCCCAGAACGTGCTCTGTCTCAACTCCTCACTCTCCTGCTGCTGCAGACTGGAAATAGGAGGAACAGAGAAGCAAAATGTACCACTGCCTTCTCATGCTTCTTGCTCTAAGTCTCATCACATTGATACAATGAGAAAAAAAGGCCTCTGGTGCACTTTTCTCCCTGCCCTGCCTGCTGAGCAGCAGAAACCCTTCCTGAGGAGAAAAAACCCAAAACAGAAACCAAACCAAACAAGCCACAAAAGAAAAAATCCCTAAACCCCCAAATCTCCCCACAAAGCCAACCTATGAGCTCTACAGGCTGAAGATTTCACAGCAGGACAGAAGAAGTCCAGGAATGGTCCAGCTCACAGCCTGTGACCCCACTCCAGACCCATCTCTGCAATACCAGAGCTGCAGATGGGCTCTGGCTACAGCAGCTCTCTGCTTCCCTGCCCCTTTCCCATGGCAGGATTGGAGAGGGCCCAGCAGGGAGGGATCTGGATGCTGGGGTAACCAGACTGGAAAGTACCACCAGCAGTCCACACAAACACCTTCCTGATGAAGTTTTAGTGGTCACCAGTGACCTGGGCTAACCAGCAATTCTATTTTACAGCTAAAACCAAGAATGAACTGCTGACAGAGATGAAAAATAGTATACTTCAATTTACCAGACCTGTTTCTTCATAGGTGATACCAAAGCCCTATTGATGGGCTCTCTCCACACACATGAGCAAAACCCAGGCTGGTGCAGATCTACTCATTATTTTACAGACTTGCATAAAAGAGAGGCATCATCTCTCTAGGGGCATTCCCTACAACATGGACAAAAATTGCTGAGGCCTATCCTGTAAGTTAAACTGTTGAATACCTCGAAGTTCTTCTGCCATTCTCGTTCTCGTTTAGCTTTCTCTTGTGCTTCAATTTCCTCTTCCCTCTGCCTCTTCCTGGAAGGGAAGCCACAAAAGTTATGAACCCACAAGCATCTACTTCAAAAAGCAAGGCAATACTTTCAAAACATCTTGGAAAACTCTTCTAATTTTTTGGCAGATTACAGAAGAGATAAACAGGCACACCTAAGACAGCACAGCAAATAGAATTTGGTTTCAAATCTGGAAGAGCAGTGAGCAGAGAAGATGGTTTGGCCCCACTGACAGCAAGCATACATTAAGGAGTTGGCTTCTCTTGCTCAGCAAAAGAAGCTGGACTTCTTCATCCAAGAAGCAGGACATCACTCTAGTGGTAAGTCTCTAAAACTGTTGAGGGTACACGTTCTGAGAAGTTAATAATCACTTCAGCATGCAAAGTACAAATTACATTTTTAACCCCCTACTTTTCACCTGTAATCAAAAGCAATGTCCTACAGCCATCCCCCACCTCACTGACCAGCACAGAACCCTGCTGCAGGAAGTGTCTTCACACTGAGCACTCAGGCAGCACATGATCAAAACACCCAAAATAGTTCAGCATCATACATGCCACAGGGTATTTCTGGCACTTAAACAAAATTAAAAATCAATCCTTCCCAAGCTAATTGCATGCAGAACTGCATCACCATTCCAGCGTTGTGGCTGGGCTCCATGTGTACACATAAAAGAATACAAGCATATAAAATATATTTCCATATTCAACACAGGAGGGCAAATTTCCTGTGTGCTTTTCTCAATTGTAGGGCTCTACAACCCATGGGCTACCCAGAGAAGTGGTGGAATCCACATTATTGGAAATCAGCTTGACAGGACACTTGTTAATCTAATCCAAGGCCCTGCTTTCAGCAGGAGGTCAGCCCAGATCATCTCCAGAGGTTCATTCCAGTTTAGACTATTCTAAGACTCTCTGATCCCTTATCTTCTCTGAGGAAACATGAGGGGGAAGAAGAGACAGAATTGCACAAGCAGAACATCATTTCTACCTTTCATGCATTTCTTTTGCTTCTCTTTCTTTCCTCTTAATTTCCAGTTCAGCAAAGAGCTTCATCGTCTGTTTGTATACAGCTTGTTTGAACTGTAAAACAGAAATCCAGTGTTAAAATAATGCCTATGAACACAGTTAAAGTCTGTTTTACATGTGAATGTAAGAAGCTAAGAAGAAATCAAACCATAGGTGTGCCCACACAGCCCCTATCCTGCCCTGACAATAGCAGCAGCACAAAGGAAGGTATAAACCACTGCTGATTAAATCCAGCCCTGGCACCAGGAAACAACTGCATATTAACCTCATATTAGTCTCATTTCAATTTGTATTCATGAAGCTGTGTCTAAACAGAACTGTTCACTTCAGACCATCTTATTCTTGGGTTAAGTCTTGCATTGTTGCATTTGACAGGAAAAAAGCAAAATGGTCACTGTTTTAGAGAGTAATTTTCCAGCAGATCTTCTTGATGTGTTGTAAAAATCTAGCATTGGTTTCCCTGTAGGAAATCAGTATGCTTAAACCAATCTTCATTACTAAAGAAGAGCAACAGGCTTCTGAAAAATGAAAAATAGGATGGTTATGGGGTTACTGTGGTCATATTGGCAGGAAGAAATCCCTTTCCAGGAAGAAGAAGGGCAATGAGACTAAAGAAGTCAATGTCTGGCAATCACCTATCATTGTTAGAGCCTCCCCACACTAGAACCAGGTAAGAAGAGCTAAGTTATGCCTTGCCCTTTTTAATACAAATGGTTTGTTGCAGAGCAGCACATCTGTCCCTCAGTGCTACATGAATGAAACACACAGAACTGCTCTCATTAAAAGGTCACAGGCTCACTTCAGCCAGGCTGCAGTGAGTGCTACACAGCCCTTTGCCAGCAGCAGGGATACCACAGCTCCAGCACTCAGAAGACAACAAGAAATTCAATAATAAATTCTCTTGTACTGACTTTGAATCTTAATTCCTAAACACATTTTGTACTTTCCAGTTTCTCTGAATATAGTACAACTTACAACTTCAGGATCATCCTCCTCTACAGTGGGAGGTTTTCCATCCTTCTTCAGCTGCTTCTTTTTTTCCTTCACCTAAAGATTAAGAACAAAAATAAGAGCCTTAAAAATTTTATAGGCTTACATAATTGTATCCAAGTTGTTCTGTAGTCCTATTCCAATGTGTAGAAAGAACTTTTGATTGATGTTTTGTTTTACCCCAAACATTCCTGGGCCCAGACAAACACATATAAGATTACTATTATATGAACTGTAGCAATTAAAAATACTGTGTTGGACACTATTCCTTCAACAAAATCCCTTTTGGTTTCTTGAAAGATATATTCTTATTCAATATACACCATGCAAACCAGCAGAAAGTTTCTTTTGCTTCATGATATTCAGATGACTAACAGCAAACAGAACATCAAGAGTTCCTAGTGTTAAGAGTGTGAGTTCTCCCAAATCATCTGCTTCCTCAAGCTTACTGTGTTTTAATCCACCCACATCACTCCAACTTCTTGGCCAATACAATTCAAGCTCCTTTTCTTATCTTACAGGTCAATATTCCCTAAACTTCACAAGGCTCCTGCTGTCACCACCTATCCTTTTCCACCTACACATATCTGAACTGCATCATTCATTCACAGACTTGGAAAAAAATATTGAGGTCAGATCATGTGGTCTGACCTGATTATTTAGAGTACTGAATTTCACTGAATTATCTTGCACTGAGCTCAACAGCAGTCCTGGACACAGCAGGCTTGTTTCTGCTGTGAAGAGCTTGGAGCCCAACAGCACAGTGCCATTACAAGGTTTGCTCAGTTTAGTGACCTAAACATGAAGCAAATTTACCAAAAAGCAAAACATGAACAATTGATTACCACTCACCCCCAGCTCTGGATGTTCCCATAGAATACTCACAGTGTGTTCCACGTATTCTTTTCCTGCTTGTATCACATCCAAGGCTCTCTTCTTTTGCTCCTGGTCTAGCAGCAGCTTGTAAGCTTTATCTACAGCTAACAAAAAGCATCAATATTAATAGCACCAGTAGTCATGTTCACAAGGCATCACAAGACTGCTCCTTGTTGGCATTACTAATTTGGCTTCTAGAATTTGTCATTTGGAGGTCATTTGTTCAGCAGTCTGTTTAGTTATTAAAAACATCTAGAAAAGTGGTAACATGATTAGCTGAATGAGTTTTGGGGTACAGTAATGGCAGGAACTGTCTGATACCTTCAGGAAGGAGCAGGTGAAAGCATCAGTCCCACCAGCTGTAGCTGTGGGCATGAAAACCTCACTGTGCTGCACAGCACACACCTAAAAACATCACTCTAATTCTGTCATATGGACTTTGAATGAAATCTAATGCTCAGATCAAACAGGTTTTCTTGAACAATCCCAAAGGCCCACGAAGATGTCTGTCCCTGTTGTGACATGACAGTGCCATGGTTGCCACCTAGTGCCACCTGCTGAAATGCCAGCACCTCACTCAGCTGCTGCTACCACAACTGCTTTTGCCCCAGGTGAAGCACCTCTGCAGCAACCCTTCTGTCCCCTCCACCCTAATGAATTTTTAATCCAGCACCAGAAAAGCTGCAACTACTAACCCAGAGCAGCCCAGAGAAAGAGCATTACCTTCAAAAGCCTTCTGGGCTCTGTCTGCATCATCTTGGTTTTTGTCTGGGTGCACCAATATTGACAGCTGCAAGAAAAAGGATCTTGCTGTCGAGTTCATGGTAAAAGATGAAAAGTGCTTCAAAGATTTTTGTGAGAAGGTAAATAGTCTCAGACAGAAAGAATCCAAAGAGATCACATTCCTTTGTACATGGATAAACCAGCTGACTACATGCAGAGTATGTGCCAGTACAAGCTGATAGAACAAACAATCCCTGTAGCAAACAGGCTGTCCAAAACAAGCTGCAGCCTGTGATGAGAGAACAATTTAACACCCTTCAGCTGCACTGCCTGGGCTGATATGAATCCCTTGGTCATCAAAGATTTGTATCCTTGGTCTTGACCAGAAACATACAAAAAGATCATCTTCAACCAGTCTCCCAAGAAGTTCTCCAGCATCCTCAAGGCTGTCCAAATATCAAACTATTTAAGAGTGGTCATCTTTCCTTAGGCTACTTCAATGCAAGTTAAGAAAATTCCTGCCTGTACTCTACCTGGCAGAGACAGGACATGGATCCCTGCCATCCTGAAGGGAACTGTAACTGGGCTGGAAACCACATGTCCTCCACATTCCTCTTTCAGAAAGTTATTTCAAATTTCCCCATATGGTTTCTTTTTAAGTTTTTTATATAGACATTTTATTTTTGCCGTTGCTGTACAGAGCAGCAACTGAGCCAGCTTTAGTGATGAAGTTTACAAAATAACTACTTTTGGAACTCTACAGCTGCCAGTTTGTAGCTCTCAGGAAAAGGTTTCCTTTCAGTACTGAACAGATTTACTTCAGCCAGTGCCATTTTTCCCCTTTGCTGGCTGTTCCACATTCTACACTTGGGTGTTTGATTTCTTCAGTGTTCAATTCCACACACATTTTTCATTCCATCAGTTGGATTTAAAACATCTCACTGTAGTTTTACCAGCCCAAAACTGAGAACATCACACATCACTGTATTGCAGAAATGAGAAGTCAGCAACAGTGCAAAAGTTATCCTCCCATCTCTCACACACAGGAGCTGCCCAAAACCTGTTCCTCTGCCACCCAGCACCTTCTTACCTAAAGACACTCACACCATTGATTCAGGGGGAGGCTGCAGCCCTCCAAACACTGTTTCTTTGCTGTATGCACTGATTAAACTCAAAACTTCTCCTGCAGGTCTGTCAGCAAAGGCAGGCTGGGTAACATTTCCTGCCAGTAAGCAGGGCTGCCTCTTTTCCAGGAAACCAAGCCACTAAAAATGACCATGGAAATTCTTAAAGAAACCTCAGAGAAAATCTGGATCCAAGTCCATATATTGGAGAAAAACACCTTTTCATCTTCTTTTTGAACTCAATCTCAAGAGTCTGGTTATACATGGCTGTGTTAGTTTGCAATAGCCCATTACACATGGCACAGGCAAAGCAGCCTGTCATGCTTGGACCAGGGGCACTGCTGCAGCCCTCCTCTTGTTGATGCAAGCATTGTTCTGTGCATTTCTGCCAAAAACAGACACCCCTCTACCCACATGCAGCTTTACTACCATTTTTCTTGTGCCCACAATGAGCTGCACAATCTCTACAGCACTTCTACTCCTCTTCCACAGGATTTGAGGGCAGAAGCTGAATACCTGTCGGAATCTTTTCTTAATCTCTTCATCTGTGGCTTCAGGATCCATCTGCAGCACCTAAAAGAGACCATGAAAGCAGAGCAAGTTTGATGCTACTCTCCACGTTTCAGGTTCCTGTCAGCAAGCTCCAACTCTCATGAGGAGTGGCTGAAGTCACTTGGTTTGTTCAGGCTGAAGAAGAGGCTGAGGGAAGAACTCATTACACTCTTAAACATCCTCCCAAGGGCAGCTCAGGGCAGGTACTGATCTCCTCACCCTCTTGACCAGTGACAGGACATGAAGAAACCACATAAAACTGAGTTGGGGAAAGTTTAAATTGGAGCTCAGGGAAAGGTTCTTCCCCCAGAGGGTGCTGGGCACTGCCCAGGCTGCCCAGGGAATGGGCACGGCCCCGAGGCTGCCAGAGCTCCAGGAGCCTTTGGATGCTCCAGGGATGCCCAGGGGGATTGTTGGGGAGTCTGGGGTTGTTGGGGGTCTGGGATGATCCTGGTGGGTGCCTTTCAACCCAGCACATTCTATGGTTCTGTAACACTTGGTTCACTGGAACACAGACACACACCAGAAAGTTTGCCCCACAATGACATGAATTTTCACCCAGTAAAACAGAAACATTTCACAATCTTTTTAACGTTTTTGACACCACTTTTAGCAATGCTAGATTCTTCTGGCTATGCCAGTGTCCTTTCTACATTCAAGTCTTGTCCAGACAGCCACAATCCATACATTGGTCTGAACCTTCCACCAGTCCTATAGCAATGCTCAGTCTGACAGAAACAAAAGCCTGACATTGGGGACAATGTCAGGTCACTCATACCTTAGAATGGTGGACAGGAAACATACTACTTTATAAGAATTTATTAATTTTATCATTTTGAAAGAAGACAGTAAAGTGTTACTGTTTGGTTTCCATAAGTGACACCACTTGTTTATTGATCTTTACACATGTGGCAGAGTTTAGGAACTCTTTTTTGAATTAATTTACTGAAGTGAGCAGATGCACGCTGGTCTGACTCTAAGAATCTGTAAATAAAACACACTCTCCCACAGGAAAGCTACAGTCTACTCTAAAACAGCTTTCTTAATTTACTCTTTAAGTCAAGTACTAAGACTTAAACAAAAGGGCACATTGTCTAAGTGAATCTGCTGACTGATCTGGCTGGCAAGCCCTGAACTGGGACTACAAAAAGTACCTGAGGCTTGAAAAAGGCAGCAAAGATGACACCAGGAAGGAATGTGCCCAGGGAAAGCCAACTCAGATGAATACCATATTGTTTACTGAGTGTCTTCCTCAGGCTTTCCTGCTTACTAAGGCTTTATAACTGACTGCAACTGGAATCAAACACTATGAAGTGCAAGGGGATTATCCATTACCCAATGGCTCCTCAGAGACTACTCACTGGTGTGAGCACTGACAGACCTTTTCTTACTCTATCCACCATGCAAGTTCAGAGAGATGAACACCCAAAGTAAAATACACAACTAGAAATCCTGAATTTAGAGAGCTATGACCAGAACCTGCCAAGCTGCCACCTCCAGCTACGACCTTCCTGCTCAGAAAGTACCCAGCCAAATCTTCCAGTGCTGTTGTATGAGGGAAATGTGACAATATACACAAAATATATATACATACACAGTTTGTACTGCCATCAAACACTGAGAAAGACAGCGAGCACACAAACACCATCCTGCTGTCCTCTGCAAACCTTCTGCACAGTAATCAGCACCCAGAGAATTTTATTCTTTCCTTATGTTGTCTTTTACTGGAATAAACACTCAATTCAGAAAGGAGGATACAATGTTCAAACTAACCTCAAAAGGGTTCAAGTTGAAATACGATGATCCAGGCCGGGTCAGCCGGTCAATTTGGTTTTTTGATGTTAAAACAGAATCTCGTTTTTCAATTTGCTTTACCTGAAGAACAAGAGAGATCTCTATCAACTGACCATCACAACATCTTTACCTGTTTATTCCATGCTGTCAGTATACCAGTCATCCTTGTCCTGTACTACAATTCAGAACACCACTTGCTTACCCCAGGCCTGTAGTTATTTTCTCAGGCACGAGCAGCTCATATTTTTTAGCTTTTCCAACAGCCCAAGAGTATTTTGAACATCGCATTTTAACTATAAAAAATCCTGCAGAACAGTTCTGTCTGTTTCTTCCACGGCCTGCTCTACAGCTGTGCGTTCCCTCCTCCCCATGCACCTCCGCCAGTTCTGTCCCTGGGATTCCTTGGAAACCACGGCATTGTTACTTTTAACCCGTTGTTGGCAGCGCGGCCCTTTAAACACGTTAAGCGATACAAACACACAAGCCCACCTTTCTCTGACCACAGGTTTTTTGGCTCAGTTTTTACCCTTCACAGCACTATGCCGAACAAAACCACGTACTTATACTTAATGTTCACCTTTACTTCAAGAAACGTGCATCCACCGAAGTGGCACGGCCGCTCAGGGCACACGTCCAGGCCGTGCCCACAGCACCGGGGCCCGGCGGCGGAGCGGGCCCGGGCGGCCTCCGCACCGACAGCTCGCCCACAGCGGGGCCGCCGAGCAGGGGTACGGAGCTCCCCGGGCTCGGCCGAGCGGAACAGGACGCGGGCTCCGGTCCCAGCCGCCACCAGGGCTGAGGGAGGGCCGGACCGAGCACGAACGCGCCGGCACCCGCCGCTCGCCCACC
>VZTB01014409.1:372416-390086 GCA_013397245.1 Thryothorus ludovicianus | reverse complement strand
GGCGGGCCTGGCGGGTGGCGGTGGGGGGCGGCCCGCTCCGCCCAGCCGTGCGGATCAGGGTTGCATGTGACGGGCGGCCGGGACGCGCCTCTCCCGGGGCGGTGGGTCGGGTCGGGTCCCTGCTCGGTCCCTCCGGCATCTTAAAGCCGCACCGGCCCCGGCGGTTGCGGTTGTGCCCGGTGCGTTCTGCCCGCGGGCACAGAACGCTCTCAGCAGCAAATGCGTCGCTGTCGCAGCGCGCCCTTAGATCTTAGGTAGCGCATAACGGGGTAGGGCCGGGAGGGACAGCTGCACCCACCCGCAGCGCTCGGCTCTGCGCTTCCTGCTTCCATTGAGGGCACAGCGCTTGTCAAGTACTTAAAGGAGAAACTATCCCAAGCTTTGTTGTTAAGAGATTGTTTTTCTTAAATTAACTTTTGTCATAAGGCTTTACTAAATGTTGAAAAGTTTTGCTTCAATGCATCGTTATTGCAAGTACTTTAAGACTTAATTACTTTATCTGAGCAGCCTTGCTACCTGTCAGTATTTGAACGTGCTTCTTAGGTACAGAAGCTGTGCTGGATTACTCTTTTTGAAACAGTGTGTTGGGTTCCCTTTCCCATGTTTATGACTAAAGGATCCCACTGGCACTTCGTGCTGCAAAGGACATTAATGCTCATGAAGCTGGTGCCGTGGTTTTTTGATTGGTTGGGGTTTTTTCCTTTGAGATTACACTTTAGCATAGGTTTTGTTTTGTTTTTTTACTTGTATAAGTAATCTAACGAATTTTGCATCTCGCAGTGCAAGGTTTTTGCAACCTATGCAAAATGTAGTGTTTGCGAACAAGCAGTGTCTGCTTGAAAATTTTGCATTCTTGAAATTGTATTTCCCACAAGCGTTGCATGTTCTTACCTCTCAGTTTTTCTGTCTAGGTGAGCACTGTTGAAATAATATTCAAGTTTCCTCCTAACACTCAAGTTCCTAGTTTAGTAAAAATCCCAGTACTCCCTGCTTTGTTAGGCAAACGTCTTCAAAATTCTTTGCAGATAAATTCTTCAGAACAAAACTCATTTTTGTTAAAGTGTTGCTTGGAAGTGGAGTACCAGGAGTGTAGTTTTGTACAACCCAGACAACCAGATGAACTGTGAATAGCCAACTCCAGTGAGAAATGAGCATGAGCAGACTTTATGGTTTAGGTTAGCAAAACGTAGGAGCTCTTGGTGCAGTCGATGTTTTTTGATGGGCACGTTGCTATCCTGCTGTGCTAAAGTCATCACCCAGTCATAGCTGTGTGTCCTGAAGCAGAGTTTTTTTCTCTGTGGGTTGTGCTGGCCTTTATTTAGCATCACACTGGAGGTTCCCTGATTTTTCTAAGGGGCTGTGGAGAGCAAGGCTCAGCTGGACAGGTGAGGGTGCTGACTGCATTTTGGCTTGCAGGTAGTGAGAAATCCTGGCTACTGTGTAGAGGTCTTCAGGCTGTGATGACTTCAAAATAAGGTTTCTTGTAATTCATGCTAAGAAAAATGTAATATATCATAATTAAGCTATTAAAATGTGCTTTCTGTGATAGAATAAGCTAAGGTATAAAAGAAATAAAAGGCTATAATGCCTTCATGTACAGCATAAAGGGCCTGCCCTTTTGTACATGCCTTCATGTACAAAAATGTTTCTGAACAAGTAAGGTTTTACTAAAACTGCAGTTCAGTCTTTAAATGTGAATTCTTATTTCCCCCCCACCTACACGTTTATCTTCCTTACTTGACAAGAATCTTCTTGAAATGTGAGGCATGACTGTAGGGACTGCACTTGTTTCCTTGTGGTCAGTTAAAACAACAAAACCAAACAAATGCCCCTCAAACTTCCTTCAGGGTTATTTTTAACATGATTTAACTGCTTGACACAGAGAATACATTGGTTAGAAGGAGTAGCAACATAAGTAAGTGAAATTACTTTGGTGCAGAGTTTTTATGTATGCTTTAGTTGGCTTCCTGTGCACCTGAGCTAAACAAGTTCCATTCCTGCATGAAACTTAAGTTTTCAGCAGCAAAACCAGTATTGGTGCATAATCACTGTGAAGTTCATTATAGATTGTTTCAGAAAATGTCCTTTCTCCAGAAATTTCTTGTTCCTTCTCAATTAAGCTGTTCCTAAGCATGTTTTGAGTTAACTAGACTGAATTTATAATTAATTGGATGGAGTTATACTTAGATAGTCTGTAGGTGGCAACCTCTGTTAGAGGCATGGTGTAAGATAAAGGGAATAGTAACATCATGGCTGTTTAACCAGTGACTGTCAGATTAAGGTTGTGATCAGGTATCTCTTTTCAAGATGCCACACACTGTCTCTGTTATTTTTTTTGTTTTGTTTTCCAGAAAAATAACTAATTGAGCCATTTGAGTTATGAAACACTGGAAGCGCCTGTAGCTTTAACTTCCTATCTGTCAAATGAGAGCTTAAAAAAGGGGCTGGTAACTTGGGAAATTACTCTCAAGATGCAGGAATTTTGGATGAGAGATAGTGAACAGCTGAAAACATGCTTTTTATCATGAAGTATTTACAGTGTTCAGAAAAGCATTGTTTGCAACAGCAGTGTGAAACTTGAAACAAGACATTTCCTGGTATCAGTTAGGAGGTGGTGAGGGCAGTTAACATGTTGGGCACCAGTGAGAATTCTCCTTGCCCATGTAAAATTGTCCCCAAGGTCTGTTTATTACCTCTGCTCATTTGGGAAGCATGGTTATGTGTACACTGTTCTAAATCCATCCATTTCTTCATGTTTTAAAAACAAATACGTATCCCACATGTACTTATATGCATAATTCTTATAATCCACCCTTGAAATTTTTCAAATTCAACCAATCTCCCTATTTTCTAGATATTTTAGTATCTTATTTAATGCAGATGACAAACTGAGTGTGTGCGGGTGCTCCTCTGCATGGCCTGGTCTGTCATAGGCTGAGTCACATGGACACACTGCGCATGCAAACAGAGACAGCTCTCCTCTTTAACATGCTTTTAATATTCTTTAGAGCAGAATAAAAATGTCAAAGTAACTCTTGTGCGTTTTACTTACTAGATAAAATTCAGTTAAAAATATTTTTCCTGTTAGCTGCAACTGATGTTACCTAGAGGGAGAGCTAAACAGTCTTTTTCAGCTATGACTTTCACCCACATATTTCTGCTGAACTCAGAGGGAAGATTCAGTGTTATAAGAGATGCAATTTTGCTTGCTAGTGATTGTTGTGGAAGAAAAGTCAATTTAATCTCAGATTTCAGGCCAAGCTTGCCAAGCCATTAGGGGATCTGTTGCTATATCTGTGAAAAGCAATATCTATCTTCCGGATGCTCTTGGTACCTGAATATTTTGGCAGCTGTATCCCTTCAGAATTTTCTACAGTACATTTCTTTAGGAAAACCTTTTAAATTAAGTTAGTATGACAGGAAATAGCTAAGATTTGAACGCCCAAACTGAACATGCATTGCATTTGACTTTAGTTCTTTATGAAGGTACTAATTCTTAAGCAAAAATAAACTATATGGCTAGTGATTTGCAAAGCTGGGTATTAATTTAAATTGCCTAAAAGCCTACTTTAAGAAGCTTTTAAGCTGTGATACTGTAGTAATCTAATTCTTAGGGTTAGAGATTGCTCCCCACACTGGCGTGTGCTTGTGGTGAAGGCTGATATCTTTGTGCTGTGAATCTTACCTGTCAGAAGTTGGAGTCCTGTGCTCCACAGGAGGTGTTTCTGCCTGGGCACAGCATAGCAAAAAGTCAACCTTTTGTTCACTTATAGGCCACACTGGAAAAAGTGTTAAACTTTGGGGTATGTGACACTTGGAAGCTACTCTGGGTTAACAAAAATCTGTCCTTGAGTGTCACCATAAGCCCTTGTAGTTCAGAAGGTCCCAGTAATTACTTCAAGTAAATTTTCTGTATTTATCTGTTGCTGTAGCCTCTCAGTTCATTGTGGTTTGTTTGGTTTTTTGTTTTTCTGTGTACAGACAAGACAGTATTTGTGTAATTAAATGATTTTTATAAGGTGGTAGAAAGGTGAACACAAAAGTGCCCTCCTCTTTTATATCCTTTTTGTGTGTCTCAGCTTGTGAGTTTTTGAGAAGAGGGGTTGGGAATGGTACCGTACCCAAAGCATTTACAGTGTAATTAAACCCCCTCTGCCCTGCACTGTTTCAAATTTGAGATCTTGTCATGCAAGCAGACGTGTAGCTGAGTTTTGCCTTCCATGATGTTCATAACCTATAGAAAATTGATGTTCATTAGTGTTTTGATAGTTGATGCCTCTAAGGATAGGTAAGCATTTTTGTAGCTTTGGGTAGCATTTTTTTTCTTCTGTAATTAGGCTATAGTTGCTTTTAAGTAAACTGAATTGTTAGAAAGTAATTTCTTTTTGTCAAGTAACAGAATGTGTATGTGTGTGTATAAATATATATGCCATGTAGCTATGGAAAACTTCCTTTCTTTTCCACACTAATGGCTTAAAGAAGTGGCATCTGACAGAAACAGTGTGAGGCTGCTTTACATGTCTCTAAAATTGCCCTTCAAGATAAGACAGCTTTAGTAAAGTCATTACTGTCTGAAGAAAAATGATTTGTTTTTTTTCTTCCCTTGCTCTAGCTTGCAAATCTTCGTAGGATATCTTCCAACCAGCTCATGAGCTGTAGTCTGGAAGGGTTGGGTGTTCAAGGGACTGTTAGAGGTGTGCTTATGCTTGGAGACTTGTTTTGCAGCGTAGTAAATAGTTTGAGGCCTCAGCATTTGTTAAAAACCTGCTCTTGAATCATCTTCATACCTGTATTCCAGTACTTTATTGTATTGCTCCAACCATGCTGCATTGTCTACCTGGTTATCATTTCACTGCTGCTCATCAACTCCTGCCCCATCATTTAAAGCCCCAGGCTTGTTTCATTTCTGAACCTAACAGCTGATCATCCTTATGTTCTCCACCGGGTAGCTGAATTGTCTCTTGTCAGCCTTTTTATTTGAAAGCACTGAATATCAGCTGGCTGGCTAATTGGGAAATTGAAACAGTCTTTAATGAATTGGGCAAAGCCCACTGGAATTGTCTGAGAAGATAGTTGTGCATTTTTCAGTGCACGTATTTGGAATCAGTTTGTTAATTCTGAAAGCAAGTACTTTTATTCATATAAAGAACTGAAGATGCTGCAGTCATGCCTTCCTTTTAAACCAAGCAGGTGTATATATTACTGAAATAGTAGCTGTGATTTGTACAGCTCCTGTTTGAGGGAAACTGAAAGCATGGAAACTGTTGCGTTGCAGCTTCAAATGACAATGTCCATCAAAGTGCAATTTTTCTCTTTCTGTCCTTGAATTCTGACAGCGTCGTGAGAAAGCACGTGGCTAGTCTTGTGCAGCATGTTGGGTTTGAAGGAAGACATGGCAACAAGCCAAGCAAGTGGAAATAAGTATTAACAAGAAACAAGTATTAACATTTTTGTACCTTAAGCTACTCTGCAGGGTTATGTGTTCATTACATTTTAAACGATTGTTTTAAAAGTAGCGGAATGGGAAATGGAAATAGCACTAGATCTTCTGAGTCTTTGCTGAAGGATGTTACTGCTGTGTCCCCATACATTCTAGCTGCTATGGTAACCAGTTAATGACAATCAGTAGATGGAGTTTAGACATTGTTATGTACATGAAGTACATTTTTAAAAAGTTATGTAAATCCTTCCATGTACATTTTCCACAGTATTGAGGGTTGTACTTTCTTTTGAAACTTAGATCAGCTGCATCCAAAAAGTATTAAATAAAATTTGATACAGGTGATTTTGCAGCATGTATACCAATTAGTTTAGATGAATCATGCATTGTCCTACAAACTAGTTATTTCTGGCTTATTGTAATATAGCTCCTGAATTTTTTCCAGCAGCATAATAAAATGGCTAATCAGGTGAATGGTAATGCGGTACAGTTAAAAGAAGAGGAAGAACCAATGGATACTTCCAGTGTAACTCACACAGAACACTACAAGACACTGATAGAGGCAGGCCTCCCACAGAAGGTGGCAGAGAGACTTGATGAAATATTTCAGACAGGTATAATATGCATTTCTTGTTTCTGATTGGTTATGAAAGTGAGGGCATACCATTTTCAAATTTTTATAGATTAAGATTTAAAAATTCATTGTTTTTGATCTGTGTAGCTCTGAATGTTTTGCTACTTTGATTTCCCTAAAGGCAAATTGGGTTTGACATTGACTAATTACTTGACACATCCTTGGAGTTGTATGTGATATCTTAGCTGCTTTAGGGCACAGAGCACTAGTTTCTTAGACATCAAATGGAGATGTATGTTTCCACATACTAAACTGTACTTTTTTTTTTTCTTCAGTCCGAATCATCATTTTGCTTTTACGTTTCTACTGTCACTGTCACAGTGATTCTAAAACACTCAAAGACTGGATAGGTGACTTAGTGAGGGAAGCAACTAGCTTGTCTTGCCTGGGACTACATTTGAATTGAGTCTGCCTGAGGATTTTTTGTTCTCTCTGGTTCTGAGTGGACAGTTTAATCCATGTTGGTTACTACACTGAAATGTTCAGCCTGACACTAACAAAGTTGAGGACTAAGCTATCTAGCAACTTGAGTAATACCTTGCTGGTAGCAAGTGGTCTTTGCAACTTCTAAAGAGGTTTCTTTATAAACAGAGGTTTTCCTATTTTGTTTTTATAACCACCCTATTTTATCTTATAGACAGAGGCTTTCTTTTCCTTTTTAGAGTGTGTTCTGTGAACAGATTTACAAGAAGCAGTAGAACTGCTCTATGTGCTTATCTTGAATGCCTGGGTGGCAAGATGACAGTTTTTGTTGAAAAGAGTTAAAATTACACTGATCAAGTGAATGCAGTTCAAAATCAATACCTTATCAATCCTCAGTGTGAAACTGGCTCATGTGGGTGATGTCTTTTGGAAGTCATTCACAGTGAGCTTTCTTCAAGCCTTTACCAGCTTTTATTGGCTGTAGAGATGCACTTTCCAACTGTGGGTCATGATGACATGCACTTGATGGTCTGAGAGAAGGTGTAAATAAACACCTGGGCAGAGGAACTCGTGGGGTTCTAACATGTGTTGCAGTTAGGTTGTGTTGTGAGGAGTTCTTAAGGAGTTTAAAAGCTATTCAGCCCAGAACCTGACTACCAAGTAGAATTCCACTGCATGAGTAACCTGAAAACATTTATTTACACTTCATTAATGCCTCTGAAGCTGTTTGCATTGTGGAGGGGTTTGTCACTGAAGCAAACTACTTTTGACGCTTGAGCCAAATTTGGGGTTGAATTTAGGAATTTTTTATCTGCTGAAGTCTTCTATGAAAGATACAGGTGCCTTCCAATATGCAGGATCACTTCTGAAATGTAGTCCTTGGGCTTGGCACTACTGTGCATTTTCCAAATCAAGTAGCAGTGAAGTAATCTGTGTATTTTGCAGATCAAGCTGTTGCAAAGTGTGTGGAGTTTTTGGTATTTGTCCTAAATTTGGATGTATGATTTTAAAAGTGTAAATCTCAGTCTGTATGTCTGACTCCACAACTGATCTAAGTGCATCACAAAAGGAAAAAAAAAACCACCTTGTAAAGATCCTTAAAAAGAAAATTCTTCAGAACTGGTCCAGTGTTTCTTGGGGGAGTCTGTACCTGTAAGATTAACATTAGCTTTTTTTAGGTACATAGCAGGGCTCAAAATAATACCTTTTTGAATTCTGGCTCTTGAAACTGCATAGAGCAACAACACGTGTTTAAAAAACCCCAAACACTGTTAAAGATACACATGAAGTTCACTGACTCCTGCTTTTTTTAAGCTGGAGGAAAGAGTGCACAAATCATTTTTGCTTCCTAATATTTCATGGGGTAGAACTTCCTAGGTATTTGATCATCAGTTGGGTAGCTCCTTTGTCCCATACAACAGGATACTTGTAATGTTCACCTGTCAGTTTACTCTAGAACAGCTTCAACTCAAGAGAAGGAATTGTACAACTTAAAATGAGGGATAAACAAAATTCAAATTATTAAAAGTGAGCCAGAGTTCATTTGTTTCAGACCCTGGTGTGTAATACTGCTTTTATGCAGCAGATTGCATTCCTGAATGCTAGAAAACTGTTACACATGGGATATAATCTTGCACATCAGCTAGTGTTTAGGTATATATACATTTTAATTTAACTTTTTCATTGTACTCATATTCTTTCATATACTTGTGTAGGAATATATAATTAAATGTATAATTCTGTTGCTATGGAATGTAACTTTTTGGCTTTAAAAGCAAACTGCATAGTTCTTAGTTTGTATGAAATTCAATAGAAATCTGTAACTTCTTTATCTTTAACTTTTAGGGTTGGTAGCTTATGTCGATCTTGATGAAAGAGCAATTGATGCTCTTAGGGAATTTAATGAAGAAGGAGCCCTCTCTGTATTACAGCAATTTAAAGAAAGTGACCTGTCGCATGTACAGGTAAGGTGAGAGCCCCAGGAGTGTGAACACATCAGTATAAATAGTGTTCTGGCACTACTGGCAGGAGAGTTGTAATTTAGAAATTCACTGATGTTGTTGTATTGTATTTCAAACCCAAACAAGTCTGTTAAAAATTGCCTTAAATGTGTAAGTATTTGAGCACAAAGCAAAAGCTCCCAGATAATAAAAATATGTGTGCAATGGAGAAAATAGGTTAAAATGCTGTTTGGAATCTGGTGACTTTTTCAATCTGACAAGCTTGTTCAATTAATTATTGTATTTTCCTGANATATTCTGGTTATTCTGTACTAATTGATGTATTACTTGTACACAGACTGAATATGAACTTTAAAAGCATCAATACCACCTGGATAAGTATACTCACACTTGGCTTTAAAGAAGTGAATGCATGATTTTTATGAGTTTCTATAGAGAAGTGTTGTTGGAAATGCAGCTCTTTATGATCACACATTTGCCAAAATTTAAGCTCTGTAAGAACATTGATGTCTGTTTAAGAATTGTCTCAGTTGTCTAGTGTTCTGCACTTCTTGGGGTGCTACTTAGGAAATAGAAAATAAGGGAAAAGACAAACAAGTTCTTTCTAGTGACCTTGTAATATACAACAAATGTTGCTGTTTGTGATAGCTTTTTAAACTCACAAAACAACAGGGTTTTTTGTAGGTTCTGTCTCTTCATATATACGTTACCAAGTGTGGCAAGGAGCAGATAAAGAATTGCTTATCTTGTTTGTTTTTTTGTTTTTTTTTTTGTTCTATATATTTTAGCCCACTGACCTCTCTCCTGTGAGTAGTCTGACTTATTTTGTTTTTGTTTTTTTTGTCAGGCTTTGCTAGAGCGGACTGGTTACACTTTGGATGTAACTACAGGACAGAGGAAATATGGGGGTCCTCCTCCAGATACTGTATATTCTGGTGTTCAGCCTGGAATTGGAACAGAGGTTGGTATATACAGACTGATCTGAGAATTGCTTTGTATGATTATGCAAACTCATAAATAGGAAATACTTGAAAATAAACTATATTACAAGTTTAATGTATTGTAGAGGAAAATAATCATCTTGTGTGTCTTAATCAGTCTTTCTTGCTCCTCAGTATTCTGCAAAAGACAAGAAGATAGGTTAAAGTGGAGAGAAAAGAGGTGGAATATACTAAGAAAGGCTATGCGTGTAACTTCTCAAGCTCTGCTTAGGTCTGTGTGCTCTATGCTAATTGAGGTTTTGTCTTTAAAAGCTGCAAATGAGTTAGAATGAAGTATTCTAGAAGTTGTGACAATGTAAATACCTATTTAGAGGAATACCTTTTGCTTTCTAGGGAGATGGTGGGGAAAATCTGGCTCTGCCATTAAACTTACACTTAGTGTGATAAATCAGTTCCTTTCTTTTCTCCCCATTAAGTAATGTTCAGTCAACATTCACACTGATCTGAGAGAGGCTAAGCTTTTAAGAACTGTTCTGGAAACTGAATTTCAGGAATGTCTTTGTAACATGAAACATCTAGAAGTTCTGCCTTGTTCCATGTTTTTCAAGTTAGTCATATTCTCCTCATGTTTGTTGTATTGGTGCTTACATGGGCATGCTGAGTGTCTTTAGTTCTGAAATTCTGCTATGCCTTCAGTGTGAGAGACAATTATGACAAGGCCTTACTGAGAAGGAAAATGTTACCTCATGGCTTTTTATTCTACAAAAATGTTTGAAGTTAAAATAGATGTATTTTGATCTTAATGGGTGTTTGGAATGTTTTGTTTGTATTAACAAGGAAGAGGTTTTGAGAATTCAGAGAGCTGCAGTTGATTAAACAACTGGGAGGATCTTTCTAGGGAGACCTCCACTAAAGGTACAAAGTCCTTAACAAAACTTAACCCAAATTAATTGTAAGGAACAAAACCACAAGAACTCTCAGATTTGCTTAAGTAAATGGTGAACATTCATTTGGTGGAAGCTGGAACAAATGCAGATGAGAAACAAAACTACAGTATGTATTAAAAGTGGAAAACATACATCAAGAAGTTAAAAGGAAATTATTATTATTAAATTATTTTCCATCTCTGTAGCTTTCCAATGAAGATTAATTCACAGAGTGATTTGAAAATACTGCAAGAGCAAGGAATTTCTTGGCCTGCTTTAACATATGATACCCAACTAGATAGTCTGTAAGGTCTTAGTTATTAACTGCCAAAATTAAAACCAGGTAAGAGCCTTTTATCTCTTCAGCAGGGGAAATTTACAGCCTCTTCAATGTAAATAACAAACCCAGGTTTTCTGTGTGTAAAATCTTGTACAAATGGCAGGAGGATTGGAGCACTTGGGACATAGAGCAGCATCAGCTGCTGTGAAGGCTGCACTGGTGACTGCAATGTTTCTGCTCTGCTGGTTTATCTGCATTGCTCTTCCTTTCCTAGGAATTTTCAAGTGTTAAAAAGAAACTTGTATTTCTGAAAAAGCTTTGTTTCAAGTGTCCTCTTCCTTTTTAGGTTTTTGTTGGTAAAATCCCCCGGGATCTTTATGAAGATGAATTGGTACCACTCTTTGAGAAAGCTGGTCCAATTTGGGATCTGCGTCTCATGATGGATCCCCTTTCTGGTCAAAACAGAGGTTATGCTTTCATTACCTTTTGTGGTAAAGATGCAGCACAAGAAGCAGTCAAACTGGTGAGTTAACTTAATTCCAGGTCAAGACAGTAAACAGCAAATATGTTGGTAATTTCTTAAGTAATGAGGTCTTTAAAGCATCCATTGACAAACTCAAGATTTTGGATATGGCTGTGAAATAATGTGTATACTTTGAACCAAACAGGTGAAATACCTAATCTCAGTTGCCTCAGTGGAATTCAGCTCATCCTGAATGAGGGATGAAGAAGAGGAGTAAAAGCTGAACACCTTTGTTAAGCTGGGGGGGAGCAGAGAAACCTGCAACCAAGAGAAACTTAAAAGCAATTAAAACTATGTGGGCCTTCTTGTGTCAGCAAGGAATGTGGGAATGGGATTGGTTGTAAGGAAAATGGCTTTGCAGAAGATACAGTGTGAAAAGCAGATTCAGGTTAATGAGTTCATGGCACCAGAACAAAAAGTTTTACTGTGTAAGGAATCACTTTAGTATGTGAAGCAAAACTCTGAAATGCTTTTGTCTTCCTTGAAGTGATCTTGTTTAATAGTCTGTGGTACCTTAACATTTTCTAGAATATGAAGAAGGTTCCTGTAGGTATTGCTGTCATTTTTAGAGCTTATTTCTCAGCTAGAGTTAGAATGGCTAAAAACCTGCTTTTAAGGAATTGTATGAGATTTTCAGAAGCTGACTGATGATGAAACATCCATCCTCTTCGTTGTGTTTGAAAATCCTGGCTAAAACAAAGACTATGTCTATCTGGGTTCTTGTACCTTTAGGGGCCTGTTGGGAGTCTTGGTTTTCAGAGTGGTCCTACTGATGGTGCAGGCATGAAGCAGTGGATTAGATTTTTTTTAATGGAAGTTGTAAATCTTCATGGCAAAATTTTTTAATCCTACCATGTACAAAATCAAAAAAATGCTGCTGTTGGGGGTGGGGTAGAAGCCAGGTCACAGACTGATTTAGACTGTTGGTTGTCTTGGCAAACCTTCTCAGTGTTCAGAGCTATCCAAGGAAAGAGGAGGAGCTCCCAGTATCTTTAATGCCGTGTATTTGCTTCCTGATAGCGGCAGAGGAAGCAGTAACCAGTTGCTAGAAAGATCTTTCAAGTGTGAGATAAACAATAGGTGAAGAAATGTGTGCCATGCAATTTGTTTATGGTCTCATGTTATTCCTGTTGCTGCAGTTTTTTTGTAGCTTTCCATTCAACAGGACTTCTGAAGTTTGTGGAAATCCTGAGCTTGGCACTGTTCTTCCAAGTGAATGCTGACACAAAAACAGCTCTTCTAGGAATTCTCTTGCAATGCATATTCAACATGCTATTTATAAAAGTAGTAGATGATGAAGAAAATACGATTTTATGATTTGGAGATAGTTTTATGTGTAGTGTGGTGGAGAAAGCAAATCAATGGCTTTTTTTTTTTTCAGTGTGACAACTATGAAATCCGTCCTGGAAAGCACCTTGGAGTATGCATCTCCGTTGCAAACAACAGGTTATTTGTTGGGTCAATTCCAAAGAACAAAACTAAGGAAAACATATTGGAAGAGTTTGGTAAAGTCACAGGTAAGGCTTAATGAGTCACAGAATACCATTTAGTCTCTGTTTTGTAGGTCTTGGTGTTTGAGAGATGTGTTCAGGTATCATTTAAACTATTTTCAAGTTGGATTCAAAGTTTAATTTCGTTAGAAGTTTTATATATGTACTATATGTTTAGGTGGAGTGTGAAGGGACTTGTGTTTGTTTTAGTGATTGTTGAATGAATAATGATGTAACTTTACAGTTAGAGATGGAAACAGCTCAAATGTACTCAGAAAAACCAGCACATATGAACTCAGAAAAAAACGAAGGTTCCAACTCTGTTACCTCTTACAGCTTTCTGTTGAAGGCTCTGTATTTGTTTCTGCATCTACAGGATGTTCTACTGTCAACATGGAGAATTTATTTTGGGATCCCAAAGCAAATGTATTCCTGAGCAGTGAAGGGGAGGATGGAATTCTGAATTGGTTTAGAGGGCATATTATTAGACAGATAGTTAATTAGAGATTAATTTTTGTCCCAGTTTTTCAGCATTCTCCAGTATGTGCAGCAAATAGGAAGAAGTCAGCTCATCACTGAAAGTGTGCTTCTGCCTTAGATAAGAGATTGAGTCACTTGCTCTTGTTTCTGTAGGAGAGCTTTAACCTCCTGCTTCTTTTTTAGGATTGCTATTTATAAGTACTTCAGGGAAGTGGTGAAAACAGAAGGTGAATATTCATTTAATTCTCTCCCCTCTTGTTTGGGGAGACGTGGAAGATGTTCCTTCTAGATTCAGCAGGAGGCAGGGCTGAGGTTGTGTTAGTGCTGGCTGCCTTTCAAAGATGTAAAAATGATTTAAAAAGTATAGAAAACTTAAACTGTGTGAGTTGCTGAGGTTTATGTTTTGCAGAGCCTAATTGTGAGGTAAGTTTGTTCTGTAGAATTTCACTTGTGAGGTGACATGTTTCTGGATAAATTGGATGAATATCTACTATTTGTATTGCTTTTTTTGTGCACCCACCCCCTTTCAGGTGTAAAATTCACATTCACTACGAAACTCAAGTGAAGGTGTTTTACGGTAGACTAGATTTTTTTCTTTCCTTTTGAAGCTCAGTACTAAAGATCTGTTTTTCAGAGGGTTTGGTGGATGTAATTTTGTATCATCAACCTGATGATAAAAAGAAGAATCGAGGATTCTGCTTCTTGGAATATGAGGATCACAAGTCAGCAGCACAAGCTCGCCGACGCCTGATGAGCGGGAAAGTAAAAGTCTGGGGAAATGTTGTTACAGTGGAGTGGGCTGATCCAGTAGAGGAGCCTGATCCAGAAGTCATGGCAAAGGTCAGTAAAGCCTTCACTGGATGCTCTTGTGTGAATAGTCCAGTGCAGGGTTATCCTGCTGCATTGACAGGCTGTGCATTTTCTGCTTTAGCTGTAATCAGTGCCAGGTGGGTGTTGTGTAAAAATATTTCTCAGAGTGAGATGAGTGTGCAGAGTTCAGCATGGGGAATGATATGCACTTTATCCCAGTGTTTTGGGGTAACTCTTTGCTCTCCTTGAGGTCTGTTATTAAAATTTTGCTGGGATTTGTAGCATCCCAGAAGCAGAAAGTCAGAGTGGGATGTTCTCCTGGTTATGGAAGGGAACTGTGGAAGGAGAGAAGTTGTAGAAACTTCATGCAGGTAACTACAAGGCACTTCTTTTTTTTTTTTAACATATACAGAATTAGTAAAGATAGCCAAATTTCTTAATCCAGCAAAAAAAGGAATAATATCATACTAGTTGGTAGTTTCCTTTGAAGTTTGACTTTTAAAGATTACATCTTTGTTCTCATTTTTTCACCAGGTAAAAGTTTTATTTGTAAGAAACTTGGCCACTACTGTGACAGAAGAAATTCTTGAGAAATCCTTTTCTGAATTTGGAAAGCTGGAAAGAGTAAAGAAGTTGAAGGATTATGCATTTGTTCATTTTGAGGACAGAGGTGCAGCAGTGAAGGTAGGTTGATTATTTTTTCCTAGCTAAGTTGGTGAGAGCACTTTATTTTGTACAAATGGTTTTAGGAAATTTCTTTACAGTAAATACCTTGTTTAAACAAACCACAGAGCCCATTAATAAGGTTCCCATTGTGAGAATTTTAATGCTAATAATTTTGTTCCTATGATTTCAGTAGCTAGGAGGATGTGAAACTTTAGAGGACAAAATTATAGCAAGCTAACAGGTAGACTGGAAAAGAGGTGTAGAGCAATGTAGGAGAGTCTAAAGAAGAGGAAGAAAAAAAGATCAACCTAGACTATTTTTCTGTGGAAACACTGGCAGAAGATATCAGTTGTCTCAAAGACCCCTATTTAAAAGCTGTGTGTAGTTCTGGAGTGACAAAAGTATCAAATAGAAAGTGGGAGGTAATAAAAAATGCTTTGTGGAGGAGGGGAGAGTGATGTTAGCAACTCTTTAAGCATTACCTGTTTTTAACTCTGTGTGTGCCTGAGGTTTCTTCTCAATGACTTGTTAAATATTAAAGCTTATTGTTGTAAGCTTCAGAGTTCTCTTCCTTTGTGTCCATGAGCTGTTGGGAAGGTCATTAATATCTGCTGTCTGTGCTCCAGTGTATTGAATTCTGTAGAAATTACTCCATCTGTTTTTTAAATCTGTGGTTCATGAGGGGAAGAAGGAGAGTAGGAAGTGTTTTTTTGCATTTGGGAATCTTGAAGCAGATATATTGTGTGTGGCTACAGAGACAGTTCAAAGGCTCTGTACTTGATCTTCTTATTAATCACTTTATAGCCGTTTAATTGCTTAGGAATTTACTACACATGAGATTAGATTTTAGAATACTCTTGAGTGTGGCTCTAGGATGAATATCACTAGTATTTAATGAGGTTGAGATTGGTTTGGATAGGTTTAGACCATGTCTGAGGGAGGACAAGAAATGGTTGAAGCAAGAGGTAAGTTAGCAACACCTGGATATGGTTTTCTGTAGTGTGTCTGTAAACACTCTCCAGCCTGTTCCCAGCACAATTACCTGCTAAATGCTCTGTTAGATTTCAGCCACTGGAAATTTGTAGCAGTTGAGAAAAAGACAGATCAAATGCATCACTAATGCTCATCTCAAGCTGGAAACTACCACATGTGACTGCTTCATGGCCACTAAATTGGCTTATGAACTTTATGAGATACTTTTGTGTGTGGGTGTGTTTTGGTTTTCAGTGAGATTGTTATGGGATTTATGTGTGGAATGCATGGAACTGGCTCATTGATTCTAGTGTTTACTGATTTTCATACCTTCTTGGAAATAAATTGCCATAATTTCTAATGCTTTTGAGGCATGTAGCTGTACAGACACATAAAGTCTTCATGAATGCAAATATTAATACCCAAAAGAGTTTTAATGCAAAGGAGATAACTCCAGGTGAGGAACTAGGGGGGTCTAGTCCTAATTGTACTTGGTGTATTAAGTTCTCTTTGTGGGTGCATTTGATAGTAAAAAATTGCACATTAGTTTTCTGGAAGATTCAGGGCTTGCTTGATGAGATCACCAAGTAATCTTTTTTGTTTTGTTCTCCTCAAGTGTGTGTCCTCAGAACTACTTGATTTTCTCAGTCACTTGACTCACATTCAGCTGCCTGGGAACCCCAAACATAACAATTTTTTCTCTAGTATGCACTTGTTCTGCCAGGGTTATGAGTGCTGTGAGTGTTTATGTCAGTGTGAGTAGTGAGAATTTATGTACTTCTGAAAGGTTTCTAGGAGATATAGGAACATAAAAACTGATGGTGCTGTCTGACTTTATAAAAATAATGCTCAATATGTTTTGATCCTCTTTTTTTATCTTATGATATAAAGAGCGTATTTCTTTTAAAAACAACTGCTTCCCTGTAACTGGTGAATAAAGTGGGACTTGGAAAATTGATGTGTAACATTCTGTTTATGTAGCACAAAAGCAAAGCACATGGCACAGCTCAGCCTGGAGCAGCCCAGCTGTCTGGTTTCTTGCAGTAAGTTTTAGTTCCCTTTTGAACGGAAAAAAACCTTTAGTTATTTTTTTTTCTTTTAATTTCTGTACAGGCTATGAATGAAATGAATGGGAAAGAGATAGAAGGGGAAGAAATTGAAATAGTATTAGCAAAGCCACCGGATAAGAAAAGGAAAGAACGTCAGGCTGCCAGACAGGCCTCCCGGAGCACTGCGTGAGTGTCGCCCGCGCGCCGTGGGGATGCTGCACACTGAGCTTGTGCTGTGGAACAGGGGCTGCTCTGCAAGAACCTGAATGGCTTCTCTGAACTTTTCTCCACGTTGTCTATTGTTAAATCAACAGGGGCGAGTGTGTACTGTATTTTGGGTTGCTTTTGGAGAGGAATAATTCTGTGTTTCTTTCTCTTGCTAGGTATGAAGACTATTATTACTACCCTCCACCTCGCATGCCACCTCCTATTAGAGGCCGAGGCCGTGGAGGAAGAGGTGGATATGGCTATCCCCCAGATTACTATGGCTATGAAGATTATTATGATGATTACTATGGCTATGACTATCATGACTACCGTGGTGGCTATGAAGATCCCTATTACGGCTATGATGATGGCTATGCTATAAGAGGAAGAGGAGGAGGAGGAAGGGGTGGGAGAGGTGCCCCTCCACCACCTAGGGGGCGGGGAGCACCACCACCAAGAGGTAGAGCTGGCTACTCACAGAGGGGGGCACCCATGGGACCGCCGAGAGGAGCCAGGGGGGGGAGAGGGGGCCCTGCGCAGCAGCAGAGAGGACGCGGTGCTCGTGGAGCAAGGGGCAACCGTGGGGGCAACGTAGGAGGCAAGAGAAAGGCAGATGGGTACAACCAGCCTGATTCCAAGCGCCGGCAGACCAACAACCAGCAGAACTGGGGCTCCCAACCCATCGCCCAGCAGCCGCTCCAGCAAGGTGGTGACTATGCCGGTAACTATGGTTACAATAATGACAACCAGGAATTTTATCAGGATACTTACGGGCAGCAGTGGAAGTAGACAAGTGAGGAGGGATTGAGAATATTGGAAACATAGAATTGGCTATAGCTCTACATCTTTCAAAACAACAACAAAAAAA
>VZTB01014409.1:334480-372074 GCA_013397245.1 Thryothorus ludovicianus | reverse complement strand
TTTGGATTTGGGATAGACTACATAGGAGTATGCTGTACATAAAAGTAAAAGCTAGTGCTTTGTCTTAGTAGTTTTAAGAAATTACAAAAAAATTAAGTTTTCTTGTATTGAAAATAACATGATTGTATGTTTTGCATTCCTAGAAGTAGGATAACTGTGTTTTTAAATTGTTATAACTTCACACCTTTTTGAAAATCTGCCCTACAAAATTTGTTTGGCTTAAAACGTCAAAGCCGTGGCAATTTGTTCCTTGATGTGATTGTATTTCCAATTTCTTGTTCATGTAAGATTTCAATAAAACTCAAAAATCTATTCAAAACATTACCTATTTCAAATTCAATTGTGTCCTAAAACATTATTTCATTGGTAATTCTTGTGAAAAATATTGTTTTCAAAGTATAACTGCCTATGTGAGTGATCAAATTCGTGCAAAATTTCCTGTGCTTTCCAACCTGTAGCACTGTGGACATCAGACTGAAAACTAGGAGAAATTACAGACAGCCCAAAAGGCACTCACTGTTTAATTGCTGTTCAATAATTTATCAGCATCTAATTTTGAAACAAATTTTTTTTCCTATTTAAAAGTGTTGAATTGTATCCAGGCATTCACAGAGATCTAATTTAAATCTAGTCTTCTAATGTAATGTGGAGAAGGAAGCAGATCCTACAATGGTGTTAATTTTGTTCCTTTAATATCCTGTGGAGTCCCTGTGGAGGCTGTTCTGGTAGGATCCAGCCTTATTGTATAATTGAGTGTGCAAACACACAGGGAAATTATTTTGATCTCAAGCATCTTAGTCTAATCTAAAATAATATTTGACTAGGAATGAGAATTACAACTTGGGTGCTGTGGCACACTAAACTAACTTCTTGCTATGGATAACACAAACATACTCTCCAGATTCTGCTTATTTCTATCTTGACATTTTCATTTGATGTTCTGCCATGATGAACAATTTGCCTTAGAATTCTCCTGCCTTATAATAAAGGCTGTTAAAAAGTTTAAGACTATCTTTTGAGGGCATTGCTAGCTACATTATATTATATGTTGCTTTGACCCTTGTCTTGGACATTCCCAGATGTCAATTTTAACTGGCAAATCATGACATTACTCTTGTGTTGCATCTAAGCCATTCTGTACCCCAATGAAGAACATTTGCTTCTCAAGAAAAGAGAGAAACAAACGGATTTATACTTTCTCTAAAGAAAACTATTGCTGGACCTCTAAATATCCAAATCCAATACATTGCTCGTACTTGATTTACAGCATTCCAAACACAGACTATTGAGGAAGTTAAACTTCAGTGGTCATACTCCTCCCTTTGTCTTCTATTCCTGTCTGGTGTCTCAAGTGTGTTATGTCAGAATATACCCAGTAAGATGAGCCTCCCCACACTGCTGTGGATATGGAATGGGATTGCAGGGTTTGAGTTGTGACCTGAATCCAAGATGTCTGTCTGCTTCTCAGAAATGGGTTTGCCCCTGTCAGGCTCTTCCAAATAATGGAATTGGTCATAAGGAGCTTAAAAGTGCTTTTTAAAAAAATCAATATCTAGTATGTTGGGGTTTGGGGTTTTTTTCTCCCCACTTCATAAAGTTAGTGGGCCAGATCATGTCCTCTCTGTTTCTAACCTGAGCAGTGAACTCAGAGGGCTATTGCCTGACTATGACTTCAGGCTTTGCCTTGTGAGAAGGATGTGGTTAGTAATTCTGATCCAACACAAAGTGTTGCTGCCCTAGCCCTGTGATTTTCTGGTAGTTATGCAGCTCTTGCTGAGCAGAACCCTGTAGTCCCAATAAATATTGGCTGTTCAGTATTCATTGTAAACGAATCTAGTACAAGGAGCTTAATTGGAATCAAGTTTCAAGTCCTCTCCATTTTGGAAGAAAGTAGTTTACCCATATTGCACGTGTTAGCCTAGGACAGGTGAGGTGCTAGTAAATGCTGTGGGGGGAGTGGGGAGGAAGTGAAACACCTCAGTTGTAATGGTTACAAAAGAGCTGAGAAACAAAAATGTTAAAATTTTCTTCCTTGTAGGACTGCATCTTGTATTTACTTCTGCCCAAATGACTAGTTATACTAGTAGTCTTATTAAATACAAGGAGTGAGCTATACATTTTTATAATTGAAAATCATAACAGTTAAACTCAGTAGAAGTTTATGTTTACAAGATAAAGTTAGTTCTTTGATTTACATGGTTTATGGCTACTCAAATTCACCTTTTAAATTTGCAGCAGTACTTTTATTTAATCCTTAGATAAGGTGTGCTACAGCTTACTCGAATAGTGGTGTGTGCTGAACTTGAAGAACTTAATGAAATGATGGGAAAAAATTATCAAGCAAAGACACTGTAGTACAGTGGAAAACTACCATGCCTGACTCAAGGGAAGAATTTCTCAGCACAATTTTGACATCTAGTTAAAAAATAAATTTAAATTTACTCTCGTGCATTTCTTTCGATTGCTTCTTCACTATAACTTAGCAAAGATCCTCTGTAATATGTTGAAAATGGATTTCAACTTGCACACCAATATTCAGCTTTTATGAGTGTCCTGCTGGCATTGGAGGAGGAGCCATGAAATGGAGTTTTAATAATCATTTGATCACTCATTTATAGCAGTTGCTTAAATGTCTGTATTGATAAGGTGTTTGACTTAAGAAGCAAGTTACCAGATTCCTAGCAGTTCCAAAACTTGAGCAAAATCCTTTTACAGCTACTGTGTTATTATATACCTAATTTCACTTTATTAACAAGTTAGATTACTAAACTCAATTTATAATTTTACTATTGCATTCAACATAGTTTGCATTTTTTCAAGGTGTTAAAGGTTGAAATTTTTTCTAGCAATTGTTTATTTTTAAGTCTCAGCTTCTGTAGTCTGATTATTAAAGAATGACAACTGCATTGCTTAAACCTTTCCAAAATAAACTCGAAGTAGAAGATCACCGCATGATTTTGGTGACTCTGTATAAAAACCTGACCATTTTTTGTCCCTTCTGTGTTTGGACATTAAGCCCATTTCTGTAATTTGAACTACACAGAAAAAAAATACAGAGGGCACTCTTATTATAAGGCTAGGAAATGAAACAAATAAATGTGAAGTGCTGAGCTAAAAGGTCTTAAACCTCTCAAAAACATTTGGTACCAAGACCTGTAGACCCTATTTTCAGCAAGACTTAATTGTCATCCAAAGATGCTGGTGGCCCATCCATAGAACAGCAAGGACCTATCCTAGAAATCTGTCATCAGCAATCTTTGATCATGCATGACTTGAGGTGGAGCAGTGTGTGATTAAGGATTGCTTGGACAGTGAGGTTGTCAGTGGAATTCTGTCATTCACATGAACTACCTGAGTAGCTCAGAGCCTTATAGAAAGAGTGTACCACGTTGTGTTCCTGTTTTCTCTAAAACAGCAACAAAAAAAAAAAAAAAAAAAGAAGTTAGAGCTTCTGTTAACTTAGAATTTGAATAAAGCTGTTGTAGTCTATTGGCTTAAATTGTCCTTTGAAACCCAGAGCAGCTTAGTTGAGCATGTATTAGTTGATAAAATGTGTTGAGTAAGGGAGAAAAAAAAATCAGTTATACTAAAGGGCAACCATAAGCTTTTGGTCTCGTTCAAATAAAATAGTCAAGGTGGACCTGCGATACTTGGTTATTGATCAG
Organism: Thryothorus ludovicianus; assembly: GCA_013397245.1. NCBI lineage: Eukaryota > Metazoa > Chordata > Aves > Passeriformes > Certhiidae > Thryothorus > Thryothorus ludovicianus. The sequence continues at coordinate 368,409 of VZTB01014409.1, read as the reverse complement.
GAACTTCTGAAATTTTAGAACAGGAGAATCCCTCTGAAGAAATGTTTTAACAACTTGGAGGTTACCAGAAGCTCTGAAAGACAGTTCCGAATATATTTTCTGATGTCCAGAAATCTGCAAGTGTCAATTTTGTATTTTAACTCCTTCCTTTTACCTGACTATCAGGGAAGCGTGGTTGAGGCTGACCTGACATGTCATGATGTCGACTTGCTAGGTGGGGTTCGCAGGGGACATTAACCTTGGAGCTCTCGGTAAGAACAACTTTCTTTCTCATTTCCTTCAGTAAGGTAAAGGGTTGGGGTGGGAGGAGGGAGGATGTGAGCTCCTGACCTGAGCGCTGCAATAGCTTTCAAAATCTGCCATTACCATGGAGAGATTGCGAGTGTGGAAGGTAAAGGCTGAGGTTAAATTTGTCCCGTGTTCAAGAGAGGCATGGCATAGGTTCTTGAAATTAATTTGAGAGTAAAGATGACTTGCACTTCAGAAGAAAGGTGGATGCTCTTTTAGGGGTGCTGGAAGCATAAAACATTTTGAACATTTAAATTTTTCCTCTCTAATTAAATCCAGGTATGGGTTGGATTTCTTTCCCCAACCGTGGAAAAGCAAAGAATTTGCAGCACACTTCCTCAAAGCTTAACAATGCTGTTAAGAAATGTGTCCAAGTAGATCTCTGGAAAACAATAAAATTTTGCCTTGGAAATAACAGAACTGGCATATCATGAGTTTGAATCATTTACATATTGAACATGATAATGCTTAGAAGGCACTAATTGAGAGAGAATGGCTTTTGTTCCAAGGGACAGTTGTAGTTGATCCCATTATAAAATCCCACTGGATTTTAATAAGCATCTCTTTGTGGAGGGCATGTGTTGATTCTAGACAAACAAATAGCAAAAGCTGAAGAACAGGTTTGCAAATCAAATACTTGGACATGTTGAATTCTTCATGGCACCTGCTCATCTTGCACCTTTCCTCAGCCAGCAGACTTGTCTTTTCCTGCTTGTTCATGCAGTACTTGGAAAGGAGCAGAGAAGTTGGAAAAGCTTTCTAGGCTAGAGGAGCATTCCAGGTGCAGTCATTGTTTACCGTGGGACTGAATAGCATGCCAGTTCTGACACCAACTGCAGAAGAAATGTGCGTGGTGAGTACAGGTATTTTGTAAGGATTTTTCACAAATGAAGTATTTGTTTAATTCCAGATAAACTTTACTCGGCGTACCACAGCTTGAGAACAGTTATGATCACACAAAGCCATCGTTGTTGTTTCACTTGAAAGATCATAAACAGAAAAAAGAGGATCTCTTAATTTTGGATTTTCCAACCTGCACATCCTACAGAGCTGCTGATAGTGAGTGTAGTAAGATGTGTTGCACATGCTCAGGTGGCCTGTCTCTGGAAAAGGAAGCAGATGGCAAGGTCCTTACAGGAGAAAAAAACACTGAATGGATTGGCTTTTGCACCTGTGGAATTTGGAGATAGCTGGAAATAATGGGAATGGGACATGCTCCTTTCACAAAACATCAGTCTCTTATCAGTGAAGTTCATGAGTTTAAAACATAATGTCAATATATATTTATGTGATCATAAGCTGCCAAATTGCTTTAAATGCAAAAAAAAAAAAGGGGGGAAAAGAATGAAAAGCAGTTCATATTCCAGTTCTGCCCTCCTTGCTTCAGACACAAGCTTCACTTTTATCCCTCCTCAGTGCCAGTGAGCATACAGTCTTCTCATTGGATTTTCCTACTGAACGTCCTGCAGAGCTTGTGTAGGTGTAGGATATGCAGTATTTTCTCTCTGTTTTTAAATCTTCACAGCAGCCTGTGAGAAGTGACTGTATTTCCGTTTTTAATTTCGAGGAATGAGCATCCATTGCCTCAGCACCTGTTCACATGACATTATTCTTTCTGACATACCTTCAGACGTTTCAGATTTGTTGTGCAGAAGGTGCATACCCAGTAGGAATTTCAGAGGAGGTGTGGTATAAGCATTAATAAGCATTAATTTCATGATAGGAAAGGAATCTAATTCTGGAGAGCATTCAGCTGTCTTAGCAATGGATGCTTCTTTCTGTTCTGAAGTTCCTGCTCTGCTGCTTTAACTGCTGCAGCAAAAAGGAAGTGAAACGCTGCATGGGCTAAAAGTCCTGTGAGTAAAAATAGTTGCAATTCTTAAAAAAAGCCAAAACCAACCAAACAACTTTTACAAAAAAAACCCCAGTCCCAAACAAGGAAAGACAGCATAGCTGTGCCCACAGCACCCTCCAGACCAGGCAGGTTTTCCTTCTCTCCCTGGGAAGGGCAGAGGAGTTGCAGTGGTGTCCTTGCAGGTAGGTGGTAGCTGGTCAGCTTTGGGAAGCCCCCCACTAATGCAGCAGTTCAGGAACAGCTGGATCATGTTTCAGAGTTATTGCAAGAGGTGGCTCTAGTCTGACATCAGGTCTGGGGCCTCTTACCAAAGTTTGCTGTGTGTGGCTCCAGGAAGAGGAAAAGAACTGTGAATTCTTTTTGCTTTCTGTTTTTGCTAGTATTGCTGCTTTTCAGGTATTTTACAAATCTGCTCCTGCTGCAGTGGGCGTTCTCTTCCCAGCTTGGAAGTGTCCTTGGTGTGGTATCAGGAAGGGCAGAGTTGAAAGAGCTGTAGTGAGGTGTTCACAGAACTTTGCTGGGAATCCAGAGAGCTTTTACAGTGCTAAAAATTAAGCCAGGAGGAATATTGGCACACGAGCATTCTGCAGGTTAAGCACAACAGGATCAAAAACTGAAGGAGTAGAGATCATGAAAAGGTCCTTTAATAGCTGGATAGCTGAACAGTAAGCTCATAAATAAGGACAGTCATGCTTAGCCCATTGTGCTTACTCCAGAAAGTTGAGCAGCCACCTTTATTCTCCTGTTTCCAAACAGTTCTGGATTCAGTTTAAAATTTTTGGTGGACACAGCTTTAAAGATGACTTAACTGTAACTGTTTCTATCAAATCTGCTTTTCTGTCCCACCGATTTTCTTTCAGCTATTATTCAGGAGTTCACTACAAAAGCCCTATTAATGAATACCTAGTGGGTCTTTATGCCATACACATTGTTTTGGATTTCTCCAGCTTTGATTTTCCAAATTACTGTATATTTGCAGGATGCTAATACTTTGCATTACATCTAATAAGCAGACTGGGCTTTTTGATAGAGCACTGCTGAGCTGAGCACATAGGTCAGAGGCAAAATTCAGTTTCAGGTTGAAGAGTGAGTGTGTAGCAGTTCTCCTGGTGGACTTGCCAGCAGGATTTCTCATCTGCTTATGCAATACTTCACCATCAGTGCTGTTCCCCTTCTTACAACAAGGCTGCTCTCTGGAAGCAGTTCTTGCTACTCTGATACTGTACAAGCCAATAATTATGAGTAGAGACAGTGAATTTAAGATTCCTGAGAAATCAGAATGCTTAAACCCTTAATGCTTGCATTGTAGCTTCTCGCTGGTATTCTTCCTTTCCTCTCCCACTGTTGGTTGGATGTTCACCTGTACTTGTCTCCTTATTTAGAGAGAAAGGAGAAAAGCACTCCCTGCAGTATCTTAGGTCTGTTGAGCCAAGAAGTTGCTGGTGCAGATGCAAAGCCCTGTTGCAAGGTTTGAGATTTTTTTGAGTGGACCTTGCTGTTTTTCAAATTATTTTTGATGTGGTATGTTCAGGATTCTTCAGATTTCTTTGATATTCCTTATCTACACAAAGTATGGGAATTTGAGTTACTAATTTTGTCAGCATTTCTAGATGATAGGTGTTGCAGAGAAATGTAGGCATGCACTTAGGAGCTGATTTGCTCATAAAATCATTTTATGCAGAAAAGCATTCATCATTCGTCATGCTTGTGAAGCATTAGAACATACATTTTCTTCAATATTCTGCTAAACATTAAATCTTCTCTATGTTTCTTTCATGGCAGTTCATAGAAAATAAATGTGCTTTTTTCCTTCTCCTTTTTTACTTGACTGACTCTTGGTTGTATAGTTTTAGCTTTTTCTCCCATGTCAAATAGATGTTTTCATCTACATGCCTTAGGATTGGTTCAGAAGGGTTTGCAGTGTAGCATGTAAAATCCAAAGGTCACAAATTAAATCTATTTCACTGGGCCAAAGTGGGGTCTGTGCAGTGAATGCTGCACCTTCCCCACTGTGGGAGGCTGTGTGGCCAGAGAGGTATCTCCAATGTAGGTCATCTTTTTTTCTTTCATTGGAAATAGCTTGAAAAATGCTTTTAGCAGCTAGGCTGAGGTTTAAAATAGAAGAGCTAAAGAGCATCAAATGTGTGGCTGTATCAGTAGAAGTTGCTGAAATGAGATACAGATGTGCCAGTCTTTGAGTAGCTCTTTGATTTTTCTGGTATGAGATGAGTGCAGTGTGGGATGGGCAGTGTTTGTTTATACTTATGGAAGAAAACAAATGTGGTTGTTCAGCTCTTAATTGCTGTGATTAGCTCCACCCCTTCTTTATCTGAGGAATAAGTAATAATGGAAATTTGTATTTCAGGAATACATGAAAAGCAGTTTAGCAAAGTCTAGTGTGTAGCATAAGGGTTTAGAGTCCAATTTTGCAATGGGAATAATCATCTTTCTTCTCAGAGGCAACACTTGGAATGTTTATTCCTTTAACTTGAGTCGTTTCCACACATTTGAACTTATTATACTGATTCTGTGTCTTCTGTTCCCTAATTATACAAAAGCCATGTATTGGAGTTCTTGAGATTCAGATGTGATATCCTGACTTTCCATGAAGATTATTTCTTCAGGGTAGAGTTTTTTTTGGCATTCTGAAGAAAATTGCTTCTCTTTTTGGTAGGCTTGCCTTGTTTGAAATGTGATGTGCAGCTGAAAGCATGTGTCTGCAGATATGATCATCTGAGCAGTTCCTACTGGGATAGGCTATTTCCAGTATTGATTTTATGTGAGTGAAAAGTGGAAGGGAATTAGCTCAGAAAGTTTTCTACTTGATACTTCTACAGAATGACTAACCTTGGGAAAAAGAGAGGACATCAGACATTTAGGAAAACAGTTTTACATTAGATCAGTATAGGCAGTTTTCTTCACTAGTGGCCTTTATTCTCCCTTCTCAAGATCTCTTAGTAGTGAAGAATGGGGTTTGTGTCAGAGGTATATAATTTGTTTGAGCTGGCTGGAACAAATATTTCATATTTAAGTGCACAGAGGTCCTTGAAAACAAAGCTGACTTCATTCATCTCTCACACTCTGTTTTCTGGTTTGCCTGCAGTGCAGGTTTTGTTTAGGGTTGAGAATGAGAGCTAGGGAAGAGCCAGGATACTGCTTTTTGTGTGCTCCAGGTAGATGGCTGTAGGAGAATGAATCATACAAAAGGTTTAAGTGTGGTGGATCCCATCATTTACCACATGACTTTCCAAATGGGAAACACTTCTGCTAGTCTGATTTTACTGGGAGGGTGTTGGTTGCATCTCCTTGACATTACATGTGGCCATGTTTCCATACCAGGCTGGCAGCCATTCCTTGCCAGAATGAGGAGCTACATTAAAGGAACCATAAAGAAGTTTCCAGAAGTTGAGCAGGAAGGTCAAGACAGTGAAATGATTTCACATGTCCACACATGCCCTGCTTAAGATGTAGGCAGTTAGTGATGGACCATTCCCCAGGTGAGGACAACTGCTGACAAGTTATTTGTAGATTTTTCTTTCAGTTAAAGAATAAAATAATCTGGTGATAATGGCCATATACCAGGCTAGGAGAAATGAGTGATGCATGCAAGATGCAGAGAGTGGCTGCTGTTTCAAGTGACACAGATCTGTGTGGGTAAGCAGGGGAATTCCACCCAAAGGCTGGAAAGATGTGGCACCACTTGTGCATTTCAGGATCTTGCTGAAGGACTCTTCTAGGTGTGCTGTGGAGTTGACTGGCAGGCAGAATGCTGGAGGAGCTTGCTTTTTGGCTTGTCTCCCTGTAGTATCTCTGAAGAACACATTTGGGCTGTGCTTCTGGGGTGGGTCATACTGCTTTCCTGAAAGTGTGCCCACCACAGACCAGTAGACTCCACTTCTGAGATGTGCATATCAGGCAAGTAAAGTCATCTCAGGTTTTTGAAGCAAAAATGTATGTGAAGTCTAAAACCTTGAATTGAAATAAAAATCCCCAGAGGAATTTTGTATAGGCAGTTAAAGGACCACTTGCAGCAATATGAAAATTGCTTTAAAAGAAATCTGATGTAGTCTGATGATTTAGTCTTGATATTTTGTGTTGTTATGTCTTAAATTTTTCTAAATACAATGACTGGGTACAAAGTAGCAGTAGTATTTAGGTAGGGAGAAGAAAGCTTGTAAAATTGCAGGGTTTTTTTTTTTTAAGAAAGTAACAAAAGCTCTTTTTTATTAAGAGAATGCTTGCAGTGGGATGTATCTTTCCATTTTCATCTCTTCCTCTCTCAGCTGGATTAGTCCTACTTAGGAGTGCACCCTTTGGAAGAAGGATAGAGGATAAAACTGCTTTATAAGTGCATGGTGAAAATCATGGCAGCAATGGAACAGCTTTTTCCTAGCATGAAATCCAAATCCAAAGTAACAACTTGCTTGTAGGCTGGGTAGTCAGGAGAGGAGTAGGAAGTACTAACACTAAATGATATCTCTGCTGTCTTCTGTGGCTGTGTCAGTTTGAACTCCTACAAGCTTGAAATACCAAGAAGTTGTGTGTTTTACATCTTTTTAACCATTGTGCATTTCTTACAAAGCCTATAGTAATAAGTTAACTAATGCAGAACAGACCACAAGGATGTTTGGTGTAACTTTTTTTTTTTCTATTTAAAAATACATGTTTTTCAGATACTGAGCTGGATCTGGCCATAGAGACTGTGAACTTTGCTCTTGATGTAACAGAAACATGGGGTGCATAATTCACATTGATTCTCTATTGTCAGGTACTGTGTTGGTAGGTGAAAATTAGATAATGATTCCTGAATTGATTAATCCCCTGGGCTGGAGGAACTGCAGTGTATAAATATGTAAGAAGACTTCCAGGAGGAAGCGTGGGATTGGCAGAACCAGGTGGATCTCAAGCAAAGACAGACTCCTTTTTAATGCACAGAACCTCTGCTTGTGTTAGCAAAAAATTCTTCTGTGTTCCAAGCTGAGACCACAAAACCTTTAGTGAGAAAAAAACCCCACAATCAGACTTTATTACCAAGAGCCTGAGAATGATTACAGTTCCTTACAGAGACAGGATTGCTTGATGAAAATTGAGAATTAAGTGTGATTAGATGTTCATTTACTTGTTACACTCATGGTTCAGTCCTGTCATTAAAACAGTTCAGCCAGTGCAGGTGTCTTATAGCTGTCTGTGAGAAGATGGCTGGTGGCAGAATGAAAGCAGCAAAAGCTATGGCTGTGTGAATGCACACTTTTTACCCCTCTATTAATTGTCTAAATAAGCTGTGTTAGAAACTATAGTTATTCACAGCAGTCAGAAATCAGGCTCTGAAGAGGCTGAAACTTATTTTTACATCTCCAGTACACAAGTGCCTGGACCCCTTGATCTTCTAATAATGTTTTAGCTTTCATTCTCATCTCATAATCCCTGAAGAACATTCATGATGCTGTATGCAGTAAGTTGGTGAGTTGCCTCTCCTTCTACATGTGGAGAACTTTGATTGCTGCCTTTCCTGAAAGGATTTCAGAACTTCATTTATGCCATCTGGTATTACAGCCTCTGCACACACACTAGGATATCACAGTGTCAAGTCAGTTGGAGCCTGGATATGCTTTTAAATTTACAAAAATCCAGCAAAATTCCTCTTTCCCTGTAGGTGACTCTAGGCCTGTGGCAGTGCTGTGGGTTGTAGCCTGCAGGGCAGTGCTGCTCTTCACTGACTGACACAGCTGCTGGCTGATGCCTGGCAGAGCAGCAAACAGGTGGAAAGGGATTACTAGAGAACAAGTATCAATCACATCCTGGATTCTTAGGCTGGGCACCATGCTCTTAAACTCATTAGAATAATACCTGGAATAATCAAGGTACTCTCCACTACTTAAATCAAGTTTATTTTTAGCCCAGTGGGTTTTGAATTGAAACTGCTCAGGTAAAACTTGTTTTTGAAGTATTTATAATTGCTTCTTACAGTGTTGCACACAAATTTCAGCTGAACCTGGACTGAAGGAGTTTGAGCATTCCAGTAATACCAGTAGATGGCTTCTCCATGTCCCTTTACAACCTTACACTGGGGGAAAAATAAAAAAAAAGAGAAGAAATAACTGGCAAGTAGAGAAGCTGGACAGAAGATTATATGCCTCCCTAGTTTCTTTTAAATACTTATTGTTAAATTTTTTGAATATTTTTCCTTTTCTAGGTGTTTTCTACATTTCCTGGACTTAGGTTTTGTCCTTTTCAATCTCTTTTGGTTCATCATGCACCATTAGTCAGCATGGTCAGAAGGCTTGGCTCATATTTGCCTAACAGTTTAGAACTCCTTGCAAACATTTAAGAAGGAAAAAAAAACCAAACTAGTATTTTCCTTCTTCCTGGTTTTCTGTATTTTAAATTGAAGTGATTAGGAAGCTGGGTTTTCATGAGCTTTTAGTAGAGGTGGGATAGAGAAATGTTTGTATAACTGCTCGTTATATTTGTCTGAAAAGGCCTTTTTGGGTGTCACCTGACTCAGTGCCCCCTCAGGTACCTGCTGCTTTGCAAGGCTCAGGTGGAATATTTGTGAGACTGATACAAGAGAGGCAGAGGAGGATAAAAATCAACTGTGTTCTCAGAAGTGGAGCTCAGTGCCTGCTTTTTTCACTTGTGATTTGGGTTGGGAGAAGAATTGAAGCAAATTGTTCTGGTGTTTTGTCCTGGTGAAGAGCAGCACAGAGCTGCATGACCTGGCTGAAGGAGGGCAGCCCTTGGGAGCTGGAGAGAGGTAAGGCACTGGTGCAGCTTTTCCTTGCTCAGCCCTTGCTTTCCTTGTGCTTGACCTGTGCCTGCAGCCTCTCTCTCTTTGGTCACAAAGGTGTCAGGCCCCACACACCTGCTCCTTTCCAGTTTCTCTCAGGGAAGTTCCTGATCTTGCCAAAATCCAAATAAAAAGTGTAGCTTTGCCTGCAGCTTTTCAGCTTTTATATGTTTTGCCATGGAGATCTGTGCTTGTCTGTCTTTCCACTTCATGTGTGACCTTTTTCTCTTTGGGCTTGGACCTTTTCCCCTTTTTATTATGGCTATTCAAGGCTTGGTCTTCCAGCCTCCTACCTGGCTTATGTTTACAATAAGTAAAATATTTCTAGTCCTTTTGTTCATTTTGGTGGGTTTTGTCCATGAACAGGACCTCCTGACATCACTCAGAGTTCAGGGTAATGCCTGAGGTGTGGCAGTAGTAGGTGATTTTTGATTCTGCTTCATTGACTCTAAAACCTTCCCATTCTGTTGAGGTGTTCCCATCTCTGTAGTGCTGCCTTCCTGGAACTGCTCAGTTCCAGAGCATTACCAGAGCTAACAGGAAAGATGAGATCAAGCCTTTCTTGGCTTTGTGGTTTTGCTCTGTTATCTGAGCCCTTTCTGATACAAATTGCATGTCTTGTGACCCAAGAAGCTTGATTGAATGAGCTTTAGAGCTTTATATCTGCACACTGATGGCAGGACCCTGACAGCCTTCACAGCTTCTTGGAAGAGTTCATTCTTGGTTGCATTCATTTGAGGCAAGTGATTTTCATCTGGGTTCTTTTATCTCTTGTGTCTGGCATGTGCTGGACTGTTACTCTGATTTTTCAGTTTTTCTGATGCACTTTCTAACTTGATGTTTTTCACAGTTCGTTGCTCTTTCTCACATACAGGTGTTATAATTAGAAATATGTTTTTGTTAAGATGAGGTTATTTGCACACTTTCTCTGTGGAAAACAACTGATGGGCAGTTGTCTTGACCAAGGGGATGGGAGAGGTGTCAGCCTTCCCCTCCAATCCCTGGTCTGTGTACAAATGCTTTAAGTTTAGAGTCAGGTATTTTAATAAATAGTTTTTAGCCTTCTCACAAGAAAGTGTGTCCATGTGTGTCTTGTGTGTCTAACAGCAACACTGGACCATCAGCCTGACTTTGCTTCTGCTGCTTGATCTCTTCAGGCTTCATTCATTTTTTAGAGAAATAGGATGTTCTGATCACAGTTCTTAAATCTTAAAATCTCAAGTTTCTCTGGAATTGGCTGTTTTGTATTCATGGCTTCTGGCTGTTAGTCCTAGAAAACTGGGGAGTGTGGTAGTGCAGTACCTCCTGTGGTAGCACTTTGCAGGTGACACCTGGACAGGTATCAGCACTTGCATAAGCACCATGAAATCTTGCATCTTGCTTATTCTTCATTCATGTGAGTACATCAGAGTCATAAGGACTTTAAATCCTTGCCTTGTTTTAAAAAAGAGTAAGCAAACACCAGTTACTGTCACTGCTACACAGCATTATGAATTGCCTGAGCAGCTGTTAGTGAAGTGACTGCTGCATTTTATTTCATCTGCAGGATGTTCAGGTTGATCCATCTCTGAGCAGTTTCTCTCTCCTTAATGGCCAGTTTGGAAAACATGGTGATCTGTTCCACAATAGCTGGGATTTCTTTTTATTCTGCATACTTAAGAGAAGCATCTGAAAAATAGCAGGAGGAGCAGAATTAAAAAGAAGAAAACCTTACTGCTAAAGTAAAAAAGTGTGGATATTCATTTCTTTCCCTGGGCCAAACCTCTGAACTGGTATTCAAAAACTGAAGTGTAAAAATAGCTGAAATCAGCTTTGGCAGTATGTCACATTTCCTTTAGTGAGCTGAAGCAGTAGCTCAGGTGAACATCACCTGCATTCTTCTTTCCAGAGCCAGTCCTAAGTTTTAGCTTACAAATAATTGTATGATGCAAAGAGTTGTAGCTTAATTTAAAAAAAAAAAGAAACCCAGTAAGGATCTTTCCAAGTCAGCCTCAGTAATTTGGGATTTTTGGTGGCATGTCAGATGTGTGGTTTTGTTTCACTTACCTTTGGCTTTATGGAGAGGCAGGAGGATGGTTTAACACCTGCTCATGCTCACTGCAGTTCTATAAACAGTGTGTGTGAGAGCTGATTAACTATTTGCATATTGATACAACTACCTGGCAATCTCAAATTACTCACCACGTTAATGAAGAGCCCTTCCTGAGACTGTGAATTCTTTTTTATTCATGTTTGCTGCTTTGTATCTGCTGAATGCCAGCTCCCTCTTTTCTCTGGGGTAGGATTGCAGGATCTGTGCTCTTTGTTCTAACAATGTTCTCCTCTTTGAAATGCCATTATTTCTGGTCTGTTTTTAGATGGTGAAGGATAGACTGTGATGGGCACTAAAGCATGGACTGGAAGTGTGCACTCTGGTGGCAGGTACTCCTATCCCATCTAGGTGGTCTGAAATGTCTGAGGAAGGCTTAGGTGCTGAGTGTCTTAGCTGTGGTTTTCTCCATTTATTAATTTCAGTGTTGATTGAAATGTTTGTCTTTATTTATAGCTTATCCAACAGCTGTGTTGCAACAGAGAAGGTAAGTTTAGAGCTTGGGGCTGGGGGGAAGGGTTTGGCAGCCAAGCTCTGGATAGTCAATCTGTTTTGTTTTTTTTTTTTCTGATACAATCCTTACAGTTTATGCACAGATATTGGATTTGTGGACATCTGTCAGATTGATCAGACAGCTGCTAAAACCATTACAAAGTGGCAGGAAACAGGGCATCTATTATTTATTATGTGGGGAAGAGATGAAACTAATTTGAGAATTAGATTTTTAACCTTTCTTGCAGTATTTATTTGTCCTTTAAGATACAGACACAGATGCAAATACACCAATCTGTTCAGTGAGATATTTTTCCTAATCTTTTTCCTGATTAGTGTTAGTGTCACACTTGTTGCTAGAAACTATTGAGCTGGTCATGCTCATTTTTCTCTGCTGAGCTCAGGGAGTTTTGCTCTCCACTTTGTGATGGGGGATTGCTGGTTGCTGTTAGCTGTGCTTTAAAGACAAGAATTCCTGGGTTTGGTCAAGTTTAGGACATGTTTGTTCTAAAGCCTAATAAAAGTATTAGCTAATATATCTCTTGATTCTCTGATGTGGATTATAAAGGACTTGCCTGTCAATACATCTGAATTACCTTGTTTTGACAGGTAGTTAAATCTGGATCTCTTCCTTTGCTAACAAAGCAAACAGTCTCAGATATGCTTTCCTAGGCAGAATCATTTATTATCTGTGAGGAAAAATGCATTATGTGAACATGAAATCTAGATGATCTTGAATGAAAACAAAGAAATAAAATCTTTTGAGATCAGTATATTAATGTTCCAACTTGGATGTAGGAATTCCTGAGTAATAATTGTCTTTTAACTGTCATTAAAGCTGTGTGTACAATCTGTACTTCTGCAGGAAATGTGAAACATCCCAGGGGCTGGCTGGCTGCCTGAAGAACCCCAGCAGCTGCCTTTCATGGCAAGTGACCTGAGCATTGGTGTGCCCATGGTGGCAGTTCAGGTGGGTGTGTTACCTGTATTTGCAGACTTTTCTTGTTCTCTGCATTGTACCAGAAACTGCACGTGCCTTGTACAATCTGTTTGGCCCTCTTGTAATGTCCAGTTTTCCTAATAAACATCTTTTGAAGTTTTTGCTTTGTGGCTGATTTCCAAGGGTCCAAGTTCCCATGTGTTAGGTACATTCTTTGAATCATGCTGGGAAGAGAAGAGAAACTCATAACTGCTTCCATTGAATAAAAACCTTTTTTGAAGCTGCTACATCCACACAAGACCTTTGCTAGTAGTTTCTCTGGAGAATTTTCTTGGAGTATCCTGATGCTTAAGATCAGACAGAAAACCATTGTAAGCAAAATCAAAGAAATTTCTCATGAAGAAAAATTGATTCTGAATGTTGGTTTGGGAAATGGTGGTGAAACAAATGGGAAGTTGTGATCTTGGGCTTTTGTTCCTGTGAAGTGCCAAGTCCTGTGGAGAAACTTCAGCTGTATGAAGGTGAACTACCTTGGGCTTACATAATACCAAGAGTTTGGCTTCATCCTGAACTTGCCAGTTTTTGTTCCAGAGGAGGACTCAGAAGAGAGTAGAATGCACCCAATGGTGTTGTCAATATTCCTCCATTTGGTTCTTTCCAGGGAGGATGGATCCTGTGTGCCTGTGCAGATCTGTTTTCAAGAGGTGAAAATCTGTGTGCATGTGTATATTGACTTCAAAAATCCTTTTTTTTTTTTTTTTATAGCAGTGTTCTGGCATGTCGTGGAGATCAGTTTGGCTTTGTTTTTCAGTTCAGCTGGGCAGAATTTACCAGAATCCCTCAGAAAGATATTCTTTTTTCCTATGCTTAATCCTTTTTACATGCAGCATTGTACTAATCTTGCTGAATAGCAGGAATGTACATTTCCTAACAACAGCTACTACAGACATGTAAATTAAGAAGCTGGCATGAGGTTATTTTGGAGACTTGGCCATGAAAACAGGATTAGAGTTAATCCCATAACAAATATGTTTGGCAACTTAAAAAAACATCCAAAACCAAACATGTTTGTCAACTTAAAATCCAAAAGTTCTGATGTTTGATTGAACTCTAACCCTCCTCAAACAAACAAACTCTTCTCGAATGTCTCATTTTGGCACATTGTGGTGCCAGGGCTGTGTGTGCAGTCCCTGAGCACAGTCCCTGGTGTGGCCTGCTGGCAGGCAGCTTGCTCCCTGGAACAGGATGCTGTGATGTTCCATTCAATCAAAATTCAGTGAATGTCTCCTATTATGCAAAATGTTTACCCTGTGAATAACCAAGCAAATCACTTTCATGGGGAGAGAGAAGACACTTTTCAACTAGGACTGGCCTGCAGGAATCATTGGCTGCAGATGAGGAGCCATCCCCAGCCCTGCAGGTCCACCAGAACAGGAATAAACTTGCTTTGTGTTTGATTGTGTGAATTCCTGCTTTTCCTAAAGGCACCTGTGAGTTGGAAATGAATCTTGTGTGTGAGTTGTGTTTGTGTGAGACCCCACGTGCAGTGCTGTGTCCCCCTCTGTGAGGTCCCCAGCACAAGGAGGACAAGGAGCTGCTGGACAGAGTCCAGAAGAGGCCACACATGCTCTGAGGGCTTTAGCCCTCTGCTCTGGAGCCAAGCTGAGAGAGCTGGGGGTGTTCACCTGGAGAGGGCTTGGGAGAGCCCCTTCCAGTGCCTAAAGGGGCTCCAAGAGAGCCAGAACAGAGTTATGTTCTTATTATTTTACTTTTCTTTTTTCGTCCCTGACAATTTAGCTTAATCATAGACAAAATTCTTCATGGCGTGCAGTTCTTGCATTTTAAAAATTAACAAGCAGCTCTTTACAGGTGATTTTATTGCCACCTGCTGGAGTTCAAATAAAAAATCAGATTTTTTTTTATTTTAAATATTTTGGCTACCTGAAATGCCCTTGGATGAGGGCAGGTGCATTAGAGATGTCCTTAAAGAAATGCAGGCTGTCCTCTCCCTTACCAAACCACTTCTTGACTCATCATTTTGTGTGTAAAGATCAACTGAGAAAACAACCAAAGGCCAATATTTGAACTTCATCTGTATAAGGAAATCAGAAAAATTTGACAGTAGACAGAATTGGAAGTCACAGTCCTGCTTTGGGAGGTTTGTGTGAAACAGAGGCATGTCCTGGTAGTACCATTCCTGAGGACTGGCTCAGGCAGCAGCAGCTGAGGTCATTGCTGCTTTCCCAGACATTCCCAGTGAACATTTCTGTGGGGAGGAGAGGAAAGGAGTGGGCTGGACTCAAGAGCTCAGCATGAACAATCCCATGTTTGTTACCCCTGTAAGAGCTGTGCTGGGCTGTTGCAGCCATCTCATGTCATAGATGTTATCCAACTGTCACAAAGACCATTTAGCCAAGACAGCAGGGCTAGAGAAATCCACCAGTCTTGGCTGGTAAGAAATCTTCAGTGATTGCTCCCAGTGAGGGGAATGGCTTTGCAAGCTCCCTAGGACTCCCCTACAGAAAAACCTCTGCTGCCTGCAGGGCCTGGCACTGTGCAGGGAGGAGCCAGCAGGAAGCAGCTTCCCATCACCCTTGCACCAGCTGGACCAGTGACAGAGGCCCTACCCTGGAGGGGCACGAGCCCTGTCCTGTGGCTGCCCTGGAGGCAGGGACAGCACACAATCGGTGTTCTTGGTGGCTGTCAGGATCTGCAACTCCTCCTGCAAGAGTCCCTGGATGCTCAGGGTGTGTGGCAGTCTCTAACCCACCTGTTCAACTGCCCAAAGGTCGTGGAATTCAGCACAAGCCGCTCCTTGGCTGCAGCTTTTTGCTCTGGTTTCTGAAGTTTCATGGTAAAGCTGTACCAGGGTGGGACAGAGCTCAGCCTGGCTGCAGTCTGCTAGGCAGCACCAGCTGGTCAGTGCTCATTGCAGCCATAACAGCCTCAAGTTTTGTTGCTTGGTATAATTTTTTCCCTACTTAAAAAAAAAATAAAAAATTGTACAGAGGAGCTGCAAAAGAAAACAGGTATAGTTCGTGTTCATATTTTGTCTCTTTTGACTGTCCAGGTGATTTGGGGTGAAGTGAAACCAGAGCAGACGTGAGTTTGGGGGAGTTCCTGACGCAGGATAGGATCTTAAAATATTTTCTGTGTAGTCTTGACATATTCTGCTCAAATGCTGTGGTACAGCATCCTGGGGAGGGTGGTGCTGCATATCGGAGAGGAGGAATTTGATGATTTTTAGGTCTACAGGAATAGAAGTAGGACAAATGCAAATGTGCTGAGTGAAAGGGTGGTCCCTTCACAGAGTGATTTTGCACCATCCTGGGTTTGGAATGTGACACCTTCCAAAAAGGCACTTCTGAAAACTATTATAAAATGCATCTGCCCACAAGGCTCCTGCTAGAGCCATCTTTGTACTGGCACACCTGCCTGATCTGAGGTTTACAGGGAGCCTTGGGAGGAGCTCGTGGAAAGGTTCAGGTGGTCGATGTTAAGCAGCAGATAAGGAAGGCTCTGCCTGAACAGCACCTGCAGTGGCAGCAAACTGGGACTGTGGCCAAGGGGCTGCATGAGTGGCACAGGAAGGCTGAGGAACCCTGTCCCATGGAGCCCTGCCCTCCCACGTGCTGCTCCTGAGGTGACAAGTTGGCAAACTGTGGAAAAGGTGTAGGAATGGATGTGGAAAGCAGGAATCAGCAGAATTAGGTATGGATGAAACATAAAGAAACCATTCCCTGTCCTGTAGCTGCTGTGTGCCTCAGGGAGAGACTGCTAGGTGCACTTGGGCAAAGGAGACCTTTGCTGTCACTGTCTTGGACAGGTCAGGTGTTCCTGTCACCTCTGCTCATCTTGTGCCATATTGGAATAATTTCCAATATAGCTGGATAGGATGTGCCTGAGCTTGTCTGGCCTCTGCTGCTTGACCTAATAGTGGCACTGTGGTGTTTTCACCCCAGTGACACTTTTGGCTCACTGGATGTTGCAGTTGGGTGCTTGGAGGCAAGTCCAGTCATGCAGGAGCCCAGGTTTACCTTTGGCAGAGAGGCTTTAAGGTGAAGGAAAGGAGCCGGTTCTGATGGAGGGTTTGGATTCAGAGTTTTATTCCTGGCCCAAAGGCCTGTGAATGCAGCAACAGCTCCAGCAGAACTCCCACAGCATGGCTGGTGGCCCTTGGAACCAGGGCAGAGGGGAGGGAAGGAACACAGGGGACACCAACCAGGGACGGGGGGAAGTCCTAAGGGACAGAGGACACTTGATGGCCCAATGTCTTTTGCAGGGGTGGGAAGCATCTTTTGAATTCTGCCAAGCACTCTGTGCCCTTCTGGAATGGCAGGGCTGACAGGCAGCCCTCATCAGGGGTCAGGATGTGGGAAGGAGGAATGATTGACAAACCTGGCAGGAAATTATGAGGGAAGAACCTGGGGTATCTGAGGCAAACCATGACATCACACTGCAACAGTGCCAGACCAGTCTGTTCTCAGTCATTGCTCTGGCCATGGCCTTCAGGGCTTCAGAGTGGCTTTCTGCTGTGAGCAGGAGTCTGTCTCTTGCCAGGACAGGGACATGGTGCAGAGCTCTGTCCCCATGGTCTGTGTCCCACCGGGTCAGGTATGTGGAGTGTTCTGCTGCCTGGTGGTTCCAACACAGACTGGGGAAATCCTGCCTCTGGTGCATGCAGGGGTGTGAGGGGAGGACAGTGACTGAGTTGTCACTGTCAAGACCTTCCAGCAGTTCCTGGGCTGGTCTGGGAGGCATCCACAAGTCAGGCATCAGATAGCATGGGTTTATGCTGTATCCAGAGGAAGAGGTTTCCTTATGGGACAGGAGACAAACTCACTTGGAAGTTGCACCTAGATCCAGGCTGATGTACAAGCAGAGAGAGACAGGGAAGTGCCAGGATGGGGTGTGCAGACCTGGCACGTGCAGCCCTCCAGAGCCTCAACACGTGCTGGGCCACCAGCACACATCCTTCCCCTTTTGTGCCAGTCTTGGTGGGCTTTCATCTTCTATTCCCAAGGCACTTACACTTCTTGTATTTATTCCAGGTACTTGTCAGTCGCCTGGGGTGTTGATGTTGTGCTGTGGTGGAAAGCTGGCAGGTGCTGGGAGATAAAGGAGTGGCTGTGATTTCCTGCGCTGAGGAATGAAAGGATGGTTTATTCCAGGAAATCTCTTGCTGCTTATGCTACAGAAATTGTTAGGTCTGCTTTAGGCAGAGCAAGCATGAGGGATCAGTGCTGAGGACAAGCTTTTATGATTGTAACTCAGAGTCAGCCACTGGGATTTAAGAAATTTATTTGATTTAGGACTAGCAGTGCATGATGGCCAGTGGAATGTAGACAATCATGAGGCTTTTGGATAACAGAATTCTAACTTACAGGAGCTGTGATGCTTCACATTTAAGGCCCAGTAACCTCTGAAGTGTCTCATTATTCCTCACAGATGCCAGAAGAGAAGAGCTGAAATCCTAGTTTTAAATGAGGACACCAGAAAGCACATTGCAGCAGCCACCTGGTGTGAGGAAGTCACTGGTGCTAGGATGCACAATATGTAACACATCTCCAGTGTCAGTGTCGTGTGGTGCCATGTACTGAGGGATGCTGAAGTCACATTTGTCAAATGAGTGGTTCAACAAATGACACAAGGCCCTTTTGGAATGAAGTTACAGGCCTAAAAGCTAAAGGAACATTTAGAGCTGGCTCAGGAAATAGAGGGACATTGGAACAGCTGAAAGCAAGAAAGGTGATTGCTTTGAGCAGCAGGGAATAGGGAACCCACAAGAGAAGTGACTTTTGAGGTGGCCTGGTTTGGCAGAAGGTTTGATTTGCCTTCTGCAGGGGCAGTGAAATGACAAAGTCATATGCAGAAGTGTTTGATGAAAAATGAAAACAAACTGTTGACTTGTTAAAGAAGTAACAAAAGAACAGACCAAAGGGTACAATACTTACAGAAGGTTTGAAGCCTGTTTGAAGATAACATTATTGAATCCTCTGCTGTTTTTTATTAGCTCCAATTACTACTCAGCAAGGCTGGGAAAGCTATTGCAAGTGAGATGCCATCAGTGGAAGAAGAGTGATCCTGGTTTTGCCCAGATAGCAGGGGCTCCAAATTTGACTCAGGTGCTAGAAACTAAGAAAAGTGCATAAAAGAATACAAGACCTGTTTGCAATACTCTTTAACTCCCTGGCCTGCCCATGTAGTGATGCTGTCTATAGCATGTCGAAGAAGGTAAACTTGCAGGAACAAGTTCACCAGTTACAAGTTTACAAGTTGCTCAGACGGGAGCAGCAAAGATAACAGAAGTTAAGGAAGAACTTTTGTGAGAGAAGGACTTTTGTGAATAGATCAGGACAGCTCAAATTGCACAGAGGATGCCTGAGGAGTGTGATCAGGATTATCCCATTTAGATTGAAGGGCTCAAATCTCCCATTTAGCTCTTTTAGGATAAGAGCTGGGGATGTCAGAAGAAACTGGTGGATGTGGACCAAAGCACAGCTAGTCCCTTCTCCTGGCACACAATGAAATGTAGACATGGTTGGTTGGGGCAGTAGAGGGTGAAGGCTCACATGTTCTCAGGAAATGATCTGAGAAGAAAACCCTGTTACACAAACAACACCTCCAGCCCAGGAGCCCCTGAGCCCTCGCAGGGCTGCAGAGAAGGGTCTTTTGGGGAAGCATCACAAAGTGCTGCCTTCAGCTGAGCTGCTTCACAGAGGCAGAGGATGCTGTGACACACATGTCATCCCATGAGGACACTAACTGCAAAGCTGGCCACTGCCAGTGCTGGGGGAAAAAGGAGCCTGTGCAGCCAAGAGCCAGAGGAGAGAGCTGGAGCTCCTCCAGCTGGAGCTGCCTCCTCTTCCAGCTGATGGAGGAGGTCAAGGCAGCCTCAGAGAGGGAGGCCTCCCAAGGTCTGCATGCTAGGGGAAGGTTGTCTTGCAGGGAAGTGGGTCTCACTTTTCTCTGTGATCTGGGGGCCACAGCCCAACATGTGGCAGGGCACAGTGTCTAGATATGCAGTACAAACTTGGAGAAGAAAAGCTTCTTCCCCCAGGGAGTGCAACCCTGGGCCAGCAAGAGCTGGGTTAGACAATGCCATGGCCAGCCTGAGCTGGTTTGGGGGACAGCCCTACTCCAAGTGGGAGGGTGGACTGGTGACTCCAGGGTTACTGCTACAGCACTGCTGGAATTCTGTGACTTGTCCCTTTGGGTAAGACAGGGGCTCAAGAGGGCCTTGTGAGGGGGAGAAGGGGGACTCAGCTAACCCGGGCTAGCAAAGCTCCTCAGGCAGCTGAGGTGTAGGTGTAGCCTCAGGGTGTAGGTGTACAAGGGTGTTTTCAGGCTGTCCCCTGCCTGCTGCCTGGTCAGAACCAGCCCTGGGTCTGCAGTGCTGCCTGAGCTGTGTTACTGCCAGGCTGCAGAGAGGGTGCCTTGTGTGTGAGCCTGCTTCTTTCCTCGGGGACACCCAACTCTCATGTCTCACTCCTCAAACAGCAGCTTCAACTGGATGTTTTCCACCTTGTTCCTCTGTCCCAGACATCTCCAGAGCCATAGGAAGTTGGTTCTAAGATGACAACTTGGATAAATGAAAGTGTATTGTAACCACACTATGTTAAATAATGCAGCATATGGACAGCATGGAAGTTAATTTTTAAAAGGTTTGTCTGCACTAGTTCCTGATTGCTTTCTCATCTGTGGCATATTCTCTGACCTCTTCCTCTCTGTTTTACTCAGATGCTATTGTTTCATGAGAATTTCTTAGAGTTATTGGTACTTTAATGTGGGTTTTTTTTTCTATATATAATCACTGTTGATTTCTCTCTGCATTAAAAATAAGATTATTGTGTAATCTTTCAACATAATGTCTTGCTTTCTTATGAGGGAACAGCCATTGAGTTAAATTATTGATGAAGGTAACATTACTCCTGCTAGAAAGTGCCGTGACAGCCAGTAAGTATTTCTGAATTGCTTAGGATTGATAACAGGGTTTTGTCATGCCCTCGGTGTTCAGTGCTGACCTGGAGCCCAGCAGCTGCCACGTGCTGGGAAACTGCAGGGCAGTGCCAGCCCAGTGGAGCAGCAGCTCTGCTGCCATCACATCCCAAAGGTTTGCAGGCTTCAGAGTGATGCAAGCTTCTGAGGGAGATTCTGGGATGAAAGGGGGCATGGTCCAAGAGCTACACCCTGGGAATGAGCAGGCAGGAGCAGAGGAGGTGACTGGCAGCACGTGATTTGGTCAGCTCAGCCAAAATTCCTGCACTGCCAGGGTCAGCTGCTGCTGATGTTCCAGCCCTCGTCCAGGATCTTGGTGGAGAAGCTCCACTCCAAGGGTGGGCACTCATGGCCAGAGCAGAAGGGTGCATGGAGAAGGGTGCCCTGGATGGGTGCATCCCTCATCCTCTCCTGTTAGTAACCAGTGTAGAAGATGGAATATGGAGCAGGCAGTAATTTGAAAAAGGAATTAAGTGACAAACTGGCTGGTCCTGTTTGACCTCATCACAGCACTGCCAAATCTCTGAAACAAACTGCAAAACCAAGGTGTGAGCTGAAGGGCTCACCTACACCAGAACACAGGGAGGGGGGTTGTGCTCCCTGGTGCCTCCTCCCTCCTGGCCAAGGACTGATGCTCATGGAGGAGAGAAGGTGGGTGCCCACTGCTGGGACCACGCCTGGGGACTTTGGGACTGTGAGAGAGAGTATTTATACTCAGGGGAATGGGGTTAGCAGAGGTGAGGGAGAAGGGAGAGCTGCCTTGTAGCTCTGGGCTTCAGAGTGGTTTTTGTCCTTTTGTTCTGTGGCTGCCCAGTCTTGGTACTCCACATCAGGCTGGGCCCCCTCTTGTTCCTGTAGCAGGGACACCACCACCCCATCCCTGCAGAATTTCTTGCCAAGTCATACCTTCTCTGCATCTCTCCCCACGTCTTCACAGCCATAAACTGTTCAACAAATGAGCTATGATTTGTTAAACAGCCCTTGCTGTGTTCTACTGTCAGCTGCTGAGTTAAATCTGAGAAGCCAATAGGTCAGGAAGGTGTCAGAAGTTGTGCAGTCAGCCCTAGGAAATACAGCTGCCATTTAGAGATGTCTCAATAAGCTGGAAGAAAGGGTCAATTGGGATCTTATAAAGTTTAGCACAGGGAAGTATCTGCTCCTGCCCATGGTATGAATAACTCCATGCAACCAGGACAAATGGGGGACAACTACATGGGGAGCAGCTCCCTTAAAACACCTGCTGCACAGCAGCTCCACTGGAGTGTGAGGAGCAACCACGTGATGAAGATGGGCAGGCACATGCTGAGTATCAGTGAGAAAACAGCCAGAAATTTAAGGATGTGATTAACACCTTTGACTTTGCACCTTGGAGAAATATCTCAGCTTTGTGCCCTCCTTGAGGCTCTCCAGGGCGAGGGAGGTCTGACAAACTGGAGAATCTAATGGAGGGACAGCCAGATGATTGGGAATGAGAGCACACAAGGTACAAGAAGCTGAAGTAAAGAGGTGTTAGAGACAAACTTCTGTCTTCAGCTACCTGAAAGGAGAGTTATAATGAAGATTGGACCAGACTCATCTCACAGGTGCACAGCACAAGGATAAGAGGCAGCTCACACAGAGGGAAACTGCACAGAAAAGAAATGTTAAGCAAAAGGCTATCAGCTACTGGAGGAGGTGCTTGGAGCACATTGAGACCACATCCCTGGAGATTTCCAAAACCTGACTGGAGAACACCCTGCTGGAGATGCTCTGGCTCCAGAGTTAATCCTGCTTGGAGAAGCCTGTACAAGATGCTCTCCAGAGGTCCCTGCCACCCTGCATCTACCTGTGATTCTATCAGGAGGTCCAAATGCATTAGGCATGGGAAATCCAGCTGTACAACTGGTTCCTCATTAAATACCAAATCATTAACATATATCCAGCACCAGCCATTCCATTCTGTCATGGTGGTAGGCAATAACTGCAAGAGATAAAACAAGTAATGAGAAGGAGCATAGCATGATTCAATCCTGAAGGGATCAGGAGTCCTGAAATGGAGTAATATAATTTTTCATGTTCACTTTCTGTTTTTACCCTCTGCAGAGCAGAGTTGAAGCTCTGTGAGGAGCATAACTGCAGTCACCATTCACCTGAGGAGCTCCCTGATAGTTCTGTGTGGGCCATGGGGAGACACAGAGTAAGATTCAAGAAGACTGGTCAAGACACTCACCCATATGGCATCTAGTGGCCAAATTGGGTTGGATGAGGCACTTTGACAAGGCATTCTGTTGAAAGAAGGGTTCTTCATCAATGCAGTCCCTTTGACTTCAAAAGAAATGAAAATTTGGAGAGGCATTCAATGTTCTGATGGCAGCACAACCCCTACACTGCAGAAAGAATGGCTGGAAAAGGTTATAATAGAATGAGGCAGCACAATAAGGTGTTGACAGATGGGCAGAATGTAGGTGCTAAAGGGAGCAGAGAAGTGAGCAATCCAGCCCCTCCAACTGTGCTACATACCTACACTCCATTCTTTGCCTGCAGCACAACATGCATCATTTTCCATTATGTGCACGTGTGTCTCAAGACCTGTACTGATGCCTTTTAAAGGTCAAGTTTTGCTTTTATTTCAGATAGTCAGTTTAGGAGGAAGATATAAATCAAATGCACCTAGTCTGCTGAAGAGCCAATGGGTAAATGGAGCCAGCTGATGCCATCAAAGTCCATAATTTCCTAAGACCCCTTGGTTCTCAGGCCATGCCCCTAGCTGGCTCCCTCCACAGCAACCTTGGATTTCTCTTCTTCCAAGTCCTCACATGCCTTGGGCAGGTCCCACCCAGAAGAACTCTGGTGTGCACTGGCAAGCACCAAAGGGGAATGCAGCAGAGGAGGGCATCAGGGGAGACATGTTCAGGACAGCATTGACAATTTGCAAGGAAAAAGCAATTTGTGGAGGGCAAAAGTGGTGAAATACCAGAGGGAGCCAGAGATGTGTGAATTCACCACTGAACACCTATGCTCTCATCTCCACTTCTGCCTATGGGTGAGCTCCCTGCTCACTCTGCATTTCCTCAACAAATCCCCATCTTTCCCAGCTTCATTATTTACTTCTACTTCAACAAGAATTTTAGTGAAGTCCATCTGGAGGATATATTCCAAAAAATTAAATGGTGAAGGGTCAGGTCCAGTCAAAGGTCAATTTCCCTGAGATGTTTTTTTGCCATGTTTGGATGCCAGCAGATGAACAGCAGGTGGGACCTGGTATGGGAAGGAGCAGAGATGCCTCATTCTGGACTTTCCCCTGAGATTACTGGGAGGTGAACTGGAGCTGCTGGGGATGTTTGCACGAATGGGGAGCACAGATGGCACAGCACCACCTGTGTGCTGCTTCCTTGTGGGGCTGGGACTGCTGGCTACAGCAGAGACATCCACCACAAATGTCCAAAGGGAAATGGATGCTACCACCGTGTACCAACAAGGAGAGTTTGACTGTGGTTGCTGAAAACCTTGGTCAAACCCTGATGTTACCTTGGTCACTGCTGACAGCCTCAGGTGTCTCTCAGGCCTTGCCCTGGCAGCTGCCCTGTGAATATCGTGGAGCAGAGCCCCTCACCTTCCTGCCAGGGCCTCCCTGACTTCTCTGCCCACTGTAGGCACAGTTTGTGGTGATGGGGAATGGGGCTGGGCTGAGCCTCACCCCTGATGGGCTCCAGCTGTGTGAGACAGGTGAGCTGAAGGTAAAGAGACCTGGAATGCTGAGGGGCATGGAGCAGTCACAGAAGGGTGCAATGCATGCAGGATGAATGGGATAAAGGTTGTGAGGAAGGACAAGTCAGTGGAGCTTGGAGCCACTCATGGAGTCAGTTGTATGTTCTCCCTCACCACCTGCACAGAAAAGGGTCCCAGGGAAGGAAGTGGAAAGCAGAACCCCCTCCATGTCCCCTTGCTTGGCTTTTGGCATCCCCATTTTCCCCTTCACTTTCTCTTTCCACTGCTTTGGAGAGGAGGTTTATTGTCTGCATCTTAAAAGGGGAGATACCTTGTTCCCTATGGATGCCTTCCAACCTGAGACATTCCTGATTACACCATCCTAGTCCCCCATATGGCTCTTTCTGAGAATCTCACCCCTCCTTTCTCCTCAGGGCAATCATTTGTTCTTTCTCATCAGCCCCCGCAACCCTTCAATAACCCCAAATACTCCCAATCAGCAGACACTGAGGACCCCACCCCAACCCAGCCTCCTGGCCTCCATCAGTGCCCCCAGCCCATCATTCTCCTCCTTAATTAGTGATCCTCAAGAACTGCTCTTGTGTCCCCTTGGTCTGAGAGCTGGGTGGGATCATGGCTGGGGTGAGGCTGTCCCAGGGGTTTGACCCTGTTGATAATGGGTGACAAAGCCCAACACAAAGGCCATGAGCTTGTTTAGAAGAAGCAGCACCTTGAGGGGGAGAGCCCTTGAGCTGAGACCTGTGTCAGATGTTGTGACTCCAAGGGATTCTGCTCTCCTGGTTATCTTAGCCAGTGGCACAGGGCAGAAGGGACAAGGCACCAGGCATGGAAGGCCACGTTACTGATAACTCCATGGCAGAGCTCAGGGAGCCAGAAGGGAGCCTTGAGTCATCCAAGATGTCTCCTGGCACCAGCACTGCAGTGTGCTGTGGATTTGGCCCCACATGCCTCTGCTTTCTCAGCAGGGAGAACAAGGGATTAGTTCTTTTCACAGCACATCATGAGACTCGCCCACCTGTGTGAAGCATTTTGGACTCTCTGTGCTCATAGCACCGTTTTTAGTATTTAATGAATGAGTCTTACAGTCAGTTAGGCTGTTTGGCTCCATTTGAAGGCTCCAGTTTTCTTTTCCTGTCTTTTTTTTGATATGTTCTTAATCAGTGATGCTCTAAAAGCTGATTGGGGTCACTGGAACTCCAGAAGGAAGCAATAAAAAGGCCCTAAGGGGGATAATTCTCTCTAAATCCAACCTGTTGGGCTCCCTGAGCACAGAACTGGGACAGTAGGCTCACAGGAATGGGGAGAGATGTGAGCCACTCATGGTAGAGTTTGCAGTCTTTATTTTTTATTTCAAAATCTGACAGATCCTGTCCCAAAGACGAGGTGGGAAGAAAGGCTCATTTGCGAATCCTGTCAAGACAGTGAGATAAAAAAGGTGCTGCCTGTGCATCACTGCAGAGGCTTGGTGGTCATGGATGGCTGGCAGTGGGAATGTGAGTAGTTAGAGTGATGCAAACCTGCAGGATTGAGTGCTGATTTAGGGTATCTAAGTGTTCAAAGTAATTTAACATTAAGTTACCACTAAAAATCCACCCTGAATATGATGAACTGCCCCGACAAAGAAAAAACAACTTTTGATTTCTCTTGCCATGGCAAAGGAAAAACAACTTTTGAATTCTTTTGGGCCCTTTGCTGTGGAAGTCTTCGAGCCTTCATCAGAGCAAAATTCAGGAGCTGTAACAAGTGGTACAACTATGGGTCTGAGAGTTTCAAAAACACTGGGGGTTGGTTCATAGAATTCTAGAATCCTAGGATCTGTACTTCCTTCAGGTTGCTAAGAAATCATTAGCAGGGCCAAGCAAACTCCCTTTCTGTGGATGGTCTGGAATTGTTGCTCCTTGGAGGGAATCAGCTCGTTCCTCTCAGCACTTGCTGTGTCTGAGTCTGACATGTTGATCTAATTCTTTTGCTCAGAAATAGTAATGGAGACCAGGAACAACAACTTGCCAAGGTCTTTTCTTACCTGTACCAAAGCTTCCAACTCAGTTTCTAAATCTGACTTGTCAACATGATATTGCAAGAAAATTTTAATTACCTGCACTATGAACTTTCTTTTTCTTCTCCATTATATCTCATGTAATTCATACACTGTGATCCTTTACTTTGCACAATCCTGTTTATTCCAAGGTGGTCTCCACAGCTTGGATGTATTCTCCAGCAATTTCCAGCAATATAGGAAAATATTATTTTTGGCAGCAAGCTCTCCCAGTCTTTTCCCGGAAGAGCTCTGGCATCCTACACCAGGAAGTTCAGTCAGGAAAGTTTTATATCATGAGAAGTGGTGGCTCTAAGAGAAGATTTCATCCTTTCTGATCTGCTTGAGCCTCCCACACCTCCTTGCCTCAGCAGGCAGTGTTTTCACACACAGGCTGCTCTGACGAAACAGCAGCCAAAGGCAATGGGCACGCAGAAAGGGAAAGTCTGAACAGGCAGAACCAAAAATGGACTGACTTGGAGTATCCAAACACAAGGGCAGGAGCCTATGGAGGCTCTGGGGGTTCCATCAATGGAAGTGTCTAAAGCTTGAGTGGGTCCTTAGTGACCTGATTTTTCTTCCAAGCTAGCTCTGTTTGAAGCATCCATACTGGGACCCTGCTGCAGTCTTGCTTCCTGCCCTGCCTCTTGCTCCATCTCCCTTTGTTCCTGTTTGAAATCCAGGGCTGGACCTTGGACATCACTCGCCACTTGCCATGTCTGTGACAAAGGACCAGCAGCATCTTCTCCAAAACCTGCAGGGTGCAAAAGGTCATTTTTTTATTTTTTTGATCTGTGGGTCATACAGATAGCTAAAACCATTCATTGCTGAGCAGGGGTTAGCACTGAGTGCTTGGTGCTTACCTAGGGGAAATTAGTATTTTTCATGCTGTTAAAAGCATTCACATTCAGTAGGGATGTAGGAAAAAGGATAATACTTAAATATATGGGAATTGTAGAAAATAGATGCAGACTTAAAGTAGGGCTACTGGAAAAATTGACTCCCGGTCTTCTCAAATATTTTTAACACAATTTGAACACATGAAACTGTTGCCCATTTCTGGTCATTGAAACAGAGATTCTGCCCATCTGTCAAGACACTTTTGTCAAATGGGTGATGTCAAGGATGATCACAGGAAATAGACCCAGAAGAAATTTCCAAAGCAGTGACCATTGTCGATGGTGTTAGGAAGGATCTTTTGAGAGTAATTCTTTAATCTGGTTTGTCACACCTCTTGTCATGAGTGGGAGTTGAAAGAGATCTCCAGGATCAACCATTCAGTCCTAGAGCTCAAAGCTGACAGTAAATATCCTCCAACCTTTGATCCAGCTGTGCTGTTTATTCCTCTCTCCCCTGCAGAGAGGTGGTTCTGGGCACTCACAGATTTCATGGCAGTTTTCTTCCTAGTGTAAATCTAATAATGAGCCACTTACATGTAAATTTTGAGCTTAAACAATGGGGTTTGAGTCATCTTTGTCCTTTAGGTGAAGCAGCTGAGCCTTTTCCTGCTTACCCATCTGATGTGCTCAAACACAGAACCACGATCCAGTTGCTGCTGTCGCCCTTTTTGGGAGCCCAGGGCTGTGATGGCTTTTTTGAAGAACAGGAGGAACATAATGGATGCTGTTTCCAAACTGAAGAACAGGAGGAACATAATGGATGCTGTTTCCAAACTCTTGCATGTCCTTGTTCTTCCCTTTGGCACTTCTGCACGTCGTTCATGGCTTCATCTCAGTTTTGATCTTCCTTTTAGTCTGGCCTTCATCTTCCTGTCTCAAAACCTTCTCTTTCATTTCCTGTGGGAGGAAGAGACTAGTCCATTCCTGCATGTAGAAGAATCAGATATAAGTTATTGAATCTATTTGCTTACAGATTACAAAACGATGGATTTTAAGGGGAGAAATGCCCAGTGTTTCAGGCTTTTGGAAGCCTTGGCTCCATAAATAAAGGTGAGAACCTTACATTAGCAGTGCTGTCAGATGAATAAAGCCCTCTAGTACCTGCTCCAAGCACTCTGTGATGCTGCCAGCTCATCTTGTACCATATAAGCACTTGTTCTGTGCCAGACTGGAGGAAGATAATGCATAATGACAACCTGATAGTTTGTCTTTAGAAATGACTTGGCAAGACTGCCATGCTATGATCACCTTTCTAGCTTTCCCCAGCCTTTAGGCAACACCTTGCTCTTCCCCTTACACTGCACAGCAGGATGTGGAAAATCAATTGTGTTTCTCAAGAAACTCACCTTGAGAGAGAGCCACAAGAGCTAACCCTGTTCAAGGTCTCTGTAATTCACAGACTTTATGCCAAGCAAAAAGTGATGACAATTTATTTTCACTTTGCAGCAAAGTGATCAAATGTCCTGCTGTTTCACTTGTGGCCCATTGTCAAAGGGGAAAGTGAGCACGGTTGTGGTTGAGCAAGTCCTGAGAGCTCCAGGAAAGCTGACTTATTGCCAATAGCTCGTTTGGGTGGAAAATACTCAGTAAGGCTGGTCCTGAGTGCTGCTTTAGCTGAAAAGAGCACATTCTCAGTTGAGCACTTGTGTTTTGCATTCTGTCATTTCCCATTTTCTCCTTGCAAGATTTCAATGTTCCTGTTTTACTGATGCAAATACCCACTCAAAGCACTCATTGAGCTGGCTTTAATGAGCACTTTAATGAGCTGCTGAAATTCAGGATTGCATTTGAAATGCTAACAAAAATGTCTGTCACTTTATTGCACAAACTGTAAAGGACTGTTTAATAGATCATGTAATTACAGAAAGAAAGGACCTGGAAGGAACCAGTTGTAACAGCTTGCTTGGGACTTGTTCCAGTTGGGACCTCTTGACAGGCTAATTCATCTATGTGGCCACTCATTCAAATCACAATGGAAGTCTTTCACATATCCAAGCCAAAATCACTGATTTTTTGACTTTACAGTTTTCTGACTAAATTAAAAAGTATATACTTAACTGTAAGTAATTTTATCAAAATGCTCTGGATGATAAATCCTTCCTTAGGAAATCCATGATACCACCTCTGTTGTCCATTTGAGAACTTCTTTGAGTGTGGTTGTTAAAAGAAAATAACAGAACCACTAAGTACACCATTAGTACTCCAACCATCCTATTTTCTGAGCATCAAGTGCAATACATTGACTTAGTGAGTATGTGAATAGGAAGGTTTGTGTGCAAGGAGGAGTAGGAGGGTGTCTGTACCAGGAAGGAACAGGGCTGTGGAGGCGGTGAGTGGCTAAACAGAATATCAGTTCAATAGTGCTTTGCAAAGAAAGGGAGCATCAATTCCCACGTCTGTGACAGCTTGGGTGTCAATCTGAGTAACCACAAAAAAGTTGCACCCAGGTTCAGGTTGCCACCGACCACTGCAGGAAAAACAAAAACTCTCCAACAGCATTTTTAGTGTCAGAGAATAAAGGCTTAGAAATTACTTTATTCTGGCCAGGATGTGCAAGAGAAATAATTTCATTCACACATAGCCCAGGTTGTGCAGAGACAATCGTTCCATGACACATGACTTTGAGTGGCTTTTTCATGTGTCTTGTGTGTGGAAGCATCAGGAGAATACCAGGGTAAGGAGCAATGTGATAAAATTGGTTAGCCCTGGGAAAAGTGTCACTTGTATCAAGAGCAGATGCAGGTGAGTTCAGCAGGGCACCTGCACTCCTACAGCAGGTGGATGACAACAAAGTGCCATGGATCAAATATTCTCTTCCTGTTGTGCTGACTGGGAGACAGATTGCTCCTTAAAAGATCTTGTCAGGAAAATGAATCCACACACACCAGAGGTTTGTGTCCAAAACAGAGACAGAGGAGTCCTGTAACTTGATTTGAATAAAAGGAGAGGCCATGGGGCATTTCCCATGGGGTGTCTCAAGCTGTTGGAGGATGCAGCCTCCTTTTTATCCCAATTTCCCAGCCACACTTCCCTCTCTTTCCCCACTGAGGAACTTGAGAGGTGCAGACTTCCTAAATCACCTAACCCAGACCCCCTTCTAATGTATCCCCCCCCTTTTTTCTTTTCCTTGTGTCTCTCTTTCTCTAAGTCCAGTGATTTAACAGAGTCTTGAGTAACAGCCTGTGTCACTTTGTGGAATTGCTGTGGAATTTCTGGTTGCTCCCCATTTTTTCTTTCACCAATCAGTATCTGGCTTTATCTACCAGCAGGCCCACAGTTTGTTTGTAAAGACACCTCCTTCTCATTCCTTTCAATCTAAAATGAGGAAGCACAAAGAAAGGGATTGTGTGAACAGCTGAAAGGGAAAAGCTACTTAAATAGACCACTTATGCTTATGAAATTAGGCTTTATGAAATATTGTTTATTAAATATGCTTATTGTTTAAATTACCATTAGGGTGACTAAATTTTATATTTTTCATAATATGTCATAAATTTAATATGCAGGTTCAACCCTAAGACCAGAACAAGACAAACCGGTGAAGTTTTTGGTGCAAAAATTTTCTAAAGGAAAATATTCAACATTTGCTTAGAAAAATGAGCTTCATGTAAGTGAAAGAGCTAAATAACTCCAGAATATAAAGCTAAACTTCTATTGAGGCTTGAGAAAAACACTCCAGGTTCACTTGAAAGTTTAAAATCTCCTTAAAAGTTCTGTTGGACTTCCACTGCGGTGAATTTTCAGTTAGATGCTTGGATTGACCAAAATGTTTTTTTTGTGTGGTGAGATCTGGGTGCTGGTGTCTCCCAGAGGGTGACGCAGGGTCAGCTGCAGACACAGTTTGGGGAATGGTTGTGTTGGTTCCTCTCTCCCATGCCATGCAGCCCCTGTGGGAAGCAGACATCAGCAGGATCTCAGAGAAGGGGTGGCTCCGTGGAGCAGCCTAAATTTGTCACAGAGGCTGTGTGAGCACACACAGAAAAAACAGCGAACACACACGACACATTTGGGTTTTCTATACATAGAGTGGGTGAACTTTCCTATCTGTGCACAAATATAGACTCAATGCTGCATCACAGGACTCGCCTCTGCTGGAAACCTTCTCTGCAAGGCTCAGCTGACACCCAGTTAAGCAGCAAGGGTCTCACTGGCAAAAGTCTGGCTTGGAGAACTTTGGATTCCTCAGGCTTTATCCTGACAGTGAATGGGGCTGCC
This sequence comes from Thryothorus ludovicianus, assembly GCA_013397245.1. Lineage (NCBI taxonomy): Eukaryota > Metazoa > Chordata > Aves > Passeriformes > Certhiidae > Thryothorus > Thryothorus ludovicianus. The sequence goes on along the minus strand of VZTB01014409.1, from coordinate 337,103 downwards.
CTGAGTGCCTCAGCTGCTCTCACCCAGCCCAACCCTTCTCTCAGGGGGCTCCGTGTCTGGGCTGCTCTGGGGGTGCAATGTGGGGACAGGAGGGCAGGGTCGAGGTAGAACTGAGAGATTTTGCAGCAGACAAATGCAAAGAGTTGTGTGCAGTGCCCTCGTTAATGTGGATGAAGAATAATGCACCTCAGAGTCCAGAACTGTGGGAAGAGGATGAGTTTGGAGAAACAGAGAAGCTCTGGAGCACCAAAACACTCCTGGGAATTCTAGATGCAGCTGTGTGGGTCTCCTGGGGATAAGCTGCTCTTTAGAGACTCTCCCTTTTAAATTTCAGCCCAAAAGCTGATTATTTGGTCTGGTGAGACTGGGGCAACACTGCTATAGAGAGATTCCTGCACTTTTCTCTGAAACATCTGCTTGCACACAGGAGGGAATGCAGATATTGTGGTTTCAGCATTCATTACATTTAATATTGGATTTAATTGGATTTGAAACCTGGTGCAGAGCCTGCTTCTGCCATGAAACCACTGCACACTTTCCTCCCTTGCATAGCACAGACCTAAACATCTTCCAGCACTACTGCAGAGTGTCTGGGTCTGCCTGGGATACAAACTGCCAGGCAGATGGGCCTCTCTGACTGGGTGTGAAGCATGCAGTGCCACTGAGGGTAACACAGAATCTCACTCGATTTGGTCATGGGATGTTCTCTGCCATGGCAGAGCTGGATCTCATCTCAAAGATGTCTCATCTTGAATACAAACGTGCTCACAGGCAGACAGGATCAATTAAAGAAGTGAAGCAGCTTGCAAATCAGCTAGCTCCCAGAGCTCCCAGAGCTCCCGGGTCCCTTCCAGCAAGTGAGTCAGAGCACATGGGCTCAGGATTGCATCAGGCATCTCCAGGGAGCACAGCAAGTGCAGGCAAACATGTTCTGCCCAGGAAACTGATAATGGGGATGAGTGCCACCTGGTTTGTGCTGAAAAAGCTCCAAAACATAAGAAAAACAGGCTGTTTGATTGGGATTTTCAGGAGCAGGAGGCTTTAATCTCATTAACTCTTTCATGAGCCTTGCTGACTTTTCAGTTGTGTGGAACAGTCTGGAACTTGCCTGCTCAGGCTGTTAGAAGAATGTGAATTCCTGTCTCCAGATTTCTAAATACCAAAGGGTTCCACACTGAAGTGGGGAATGGAACACTGGCAGAGTGAGGGTGTGGAGGCTCCATTCTTGAAGATATTAAAGGCCCTCAACAACCTGAATTAATTTGAAAGCTAATTCACTTTTAAAGCTGGTTTTGCTTAGAGAGGTTGGTTGGACCAGGTGGTCCCTTAGAAGTCTCGTGTTACTCTGTAATTCTACAATTTATGAACAAATAACAAAGAGAACTATGATGAATTTGTCATTCAGGTTTGAACTGAATTCTCAAGGGGTTGCATTTGGACAGAGCTGTGATGGGTGTTGCTTTGCAATTTTTTCTCCCCCAGCAGTTCTTGCCCAAAGATTTGCCATCACTCTGTGCCAGAACCTTCTCCACACAGGCCCTTCCTCACCCAGCATCCTCAGTTAAAGATAAATGCAGCCCCATCCTCGTGAAATTTAGCATATTTGACAAAATGTTGGCTTGCACCTCTCCCACTGACATGAAAACGCAGTTAGAGCCGCCTTTTGAAAGAGATTTTTTTCTGGCATGCTGAAGAGTGATTAAAATACCATATTTCTGTAAATTGGTCATTGTATAATTAGGAGTTTAAAGTCAATTATTTTTAATTATAACAGATGCCGTTATCTCCACCTTTCCATTTAACAGTAGGAAGAAGGCTACACAACTACAAGAAGAAAATCAATGGGTTTTCAGGCATGTTCAGTGAATTAGATGTTGCAAAATTCTGCATTACAGCAGCTCAAACTCTCTGCCAAGTCATGACGACTCTCAGGATGAAACCAGGACCATTCCACATCCACAAGCTGCACATTTCTATGTGCTTTGTGATTCACAAGGAGGAGAAAATCCCATCCCTGCCTGCTGGGATTTTACCCCTCAGGGAGAGTCGACTGCCAGACCTCCTTCCATTACCAGATCTTGCCTCAAGCCAATGTTGGTTTGCTTCCCTTTGGTGCAGTGTGATCCCTTCCAAACCCAGGGCTGTCCCTCTCACCTGATATTCCATAACAGCCCCAGCTCAATGGAGACATGGCCTTTGACACCCTCTGGCTATTGATGGACTAAGGTATGGCATTTAAATAAAGGCTCATCATGGATCAATTCATGGGACATGGTGATTAAAATCAGACCCCCACAGTGGCTCAAGAATCACACTACAGGCAACCCGAAAACTCTTCTATTTAAAAGTATTTTTGTTCTTTACTTATCAAAATAATTTTTAAATTAGCTGTTGAAGAAGCTGCAAAATAAAAGGGGTAGAAGTGGCTTCACAGTGTCCTGGCTCCAGCCAGGATAGGGTGGATCTTTTGCAGCACCATGGAGGGCATGGCCAGGACCTTGGGGTTATTCTGTGTCGGAACCGTCTCTGTCTCTGCTATATTGCAGAAATTCCCACAATGTACACTCTTTTTACCTCAGCGAGAGATGGGCGAAAGAAGCAGAAACTCCTCAGGTCTCGTGTT
>VZTB01014409.1:322033-334427 GCA_013397245.1 Thryothorus ludovicianus | reverse complement strand
AAAAACCACGAGGTTCCTCCATCTTAGAATTCTCTCACCCCCCTGTACCAAAATCAAAAACTACTTTTACACCCTGTGACAAACTCACTAATGCTCTATTTAAACTCCTGTGACTTGTAATTCTTCTTTTAAGGTTGGCAATGGTTCCCACGGGTAAAAATCCAAAGCACAGGTGATTTGGGCTGTGTGCCAGGGTCTCTGAGACCCCTGCCCAGATCTCTGAACCTCCAGGATAGCCAGAGGTGAATCCTGTGCTCCCACAATTCTGTACCACCTGGGCGTGAGGGATGAGGGCCAAGGCAGAAACACTGCACCCAGGGGAGGGTTCTACCTCTGACCTGGGGCCCAGACTCTGGGGAGAGCACCTTGAGCAGGGCATGGGCCTGCTGCTATTACAACCACGTTTTCTTAGAGGAAGTCCATCCTGTGCAGATCCCTGAAATAATGACTGACTTAAACAGTGATTTCCTACAGCAATCAGCTCACTGTGTGATATTTCTGGAGCACTTTAGAGAAGGGCTATTAATTTGGCTGAAGTCATGATGGTACAAACAGCTGAAATATTAATTAATTCCTCCACTGTAATTATAAAAGTTCCCCTTCCTCATTCAGAGCATAACAAAGATGCTTCTCTGGCCCATGTGGGAGAGGGAACATATTTCTGTTTGCTTCTTATTTAATACCTATCTCTAGTAAATTGTTCTTATCACAGTCTGTGACCTTTACCTTTTGTGCCTCCAAGTCTCCTCTCTATCCCACTGCAGGGGTAGGGGGACAAAGGAGGGGTCTGAGCGAGCAGTGGGATGTTTTAGTGGGAACTCTAAATTGGGGAATACCATCCCTAAACCACAGGGGAGAAGTAATCTCCATTGAAATAATGAAGAGGAACCTGTGGAGGAGGCACAGGGAGCAGGGACCATCTCCAGAGCTCTGTGGGATGATTTTTCTGTTCATCACAGGGCTGTTACTCCTAACTTGTCTGCATTGTGTAGGATGCTGTGGCACTTGGACCTTCTAGATGACCAGAATTAAATTTTTCATGGAATTACTGCTATGGGAACCAATCATAACTCTGCCTTCTATACATTTCCTTCTCTGTCAAGCTCACAGGCTGGTGGTTTCAGAGTGAGATGTTCTGGAGTTTGATATTTAACTTGAGCTGATCATCCCTTTCTTACCTCTACCAGGCAAAGAAGGGTCATGTTGGTGGAATATGTTGGTGCTGCATAGGAAATGTTCCCCATTGGCAGCAGAGTGAATCAAGAAGATTTTAAGTCAGTAAAGCTCTGATGCACCCTAGGTTTTGAGAGTGTGTGCAGAAGATATTTTGAATGCTACTATCCAAAAACAACGGAGATGTAGATATTGTTTTCCCCATCTGCTCGTGGAGGGAACCCCATTAAATTCTTGAGCCTTTGTGGTTTGTCACTCCAAAGGCAGAGCAAATGTCTGGATATAAGGCACCACTTATCACAGATACATGATTCTTTGCTGGTTCCATTTCCCATACCTTGTAAAGCAGGTGGGGTTAATCTCATAATTACCAGAATACTTTAACCCTGTCCTCTGAAGGCTTCTCAGCTGACTGCTTTTGAAAGTCCAAGTGATCCCCTCAGATTTTCTGCTGACAATAAACGAGACCAGACAGAGACAACCAGCCCATGGATGCCTGTGCTGAGACCTCCTGCACTGCTCCTCAGGGTCACCAACAGGAGCAGGGTAAGGACTCTGCACCAAAAGGAAAAGCCTCCGTGTCTGGCTGTGCTCTCCTGTCGTGCTGAAGGGATCTCAGACACTGAGTTGAGGGGTTCCAGCTGGTGACTCAGCCCTCCACCCACCTCCCAGGCAGGCAGCTGTGCTGCCATGGCTGTTTGTGCTGTGCTAGCAGAAGCCCAGCAAGCACTGAGCTCTCTCCACTGTCTCTGAAGCATGTGGGTTTTGCTCTTTGGGAAGCATCTTTGAACCCATCTGCCAGAGAGAAGGATGAAGGGTTGCCCTGTGAAAGTGATTCATGTAGCACGTTCTTCAAACTGGCAGTGGCTTGCTCTGGCTGTGTCTGGCTGTTGTGGCTCTGGTAGTAATTCCCATTAGTACCTTTTCACTCCTCACTGCAAAGCTCTCCCAGTCCCTAACCAGCTACAAAGTCAAATCAAGGCACTGGTGATAAGTAAAAGCCCAAGAAATAGCACACCCAATCAAACCAGGGAGTGATAATAGAAAACTCTGCAGACTTTTGCACTGTGTTTGATAACCAAGGAAGGTTTGGTCAGGTACTACCTTCAGAGGAACTGTATAATTGGAAGGAACCATATCTGTCTCCTCATCTTGCCTGGAATATTCTGTGTGTGTAGAACAAGAAAAGTATTCTATGGAATAACTTCAGCAGAGAGCCAGAAACCATCCTTGTGCTGTGTATTTAACTCAAGGGCAAGAAATGTCTGTGCTGCAGATTTTGAGGGAGCAATGGGAAGTGTGCAAAGTGTGAGCCAGTGTATCTTTAATTCCCTGAATAAACCGATGTGATATGCTTCAGGATGTAGAGTATGAAACACAGGAATTGTGTATGGAAGCCAATGATCTGGCAAGTTCCAGCGAGGGAGATGTTAATGAGAGGGTTCAGACTGTTCCTCCAACTGAGGAATTGCTCCTGAACATTAAATACAGCTTCTTACACACCAGATGGCTGCGGGAGCAGACAGGATGATTTCACCTGAGCCATCACATCTACAGGGAGAAGGAGCAAGCAGAAAGCAGTGAGATGGCACATCCCAGTGCCACTGCTGGGGGTGTTCTTTCTTTCCTCTGATCTCCCTCCTCTCCAATGAATTGTTCTTGCTGTGGCACCCCACTTTGGGGCCAAGGCAGCTCTAACCTTCCTGCTCTGTGCAAGCAAAACCTCTGCACTGAGCCTTGCCCTCCTGCTCTGTAGCTTCTGTCCTCTTTTCATGAACTTTTCTGGGAAAATCACGCTCAGTTTGGGACAGCAGAGGAGGTGAGGGAAAGCCCAGTATGCCCCAGATCCAAAGCCAGCCGTGGCACAGTGTGACAGCACTCCTGCCCCTGCCCAGGCAGGGCTGTGTGGGTGCACCACAGCAGGGTCACCCTCGTGGTGATGGCTCTGCAAGGAAACTCAAAGCAGAGAAGACAACTTGTGTGGCAGGTACTATGGAAGCATTAGCAGCAATCAGAGTGGTGTTTGTGTCCCATCTGTTTGGAATCACAGCGTTACTGTGACATCAGGAAAGAGCTCATGCCCACAGCCATCACAGAGTTTCTAACTCAGAGCTGTGGAGCAGCTGTCTCCTTGCCAAAATCCCCTTTGCTTTGACAGCTGCAGCTTCACCCAGGGGAAACTTCCACCAGGAATCTGCTGTCTCCCATGGAGAGTGGAGTGGTTTTATCTGAGGAAATTGTGGCTGTGGCTCCTCTCACATGAAAAAAGCAATGGACTTGGCTTTTTGTACCATGTAGTAAGAGCCTGGCAAAGGAAGAGGAGGAAGAGGATGAAGGTGCAGCCCACCAATGCTCCAGGCTGAGCAGCACTTTGGCCACTTGTGTTCCAACCTCCACAGTGGAGAATTGCTCTCTGCCTTGCAGTGTTTTCCTGTGGGCAGAGTTTGCTGGCAGCTCTGGGTCAGAAATCCTGGGAGAAGCCATTTCAGGTGGCAGTCCTTGATCCTCTTTGCTGTGATGCCAAGGATGGTTGGTGGGCAGGGGCTCGGGGGCGATGTCTCCCTTTAAAAAGTCGTGGAGCAAAGGCAGAGCTCCAAAGAAGGTGGCTGTTGATTTTCCTGTCCTGCAGGGGAGGTGCTGGGGTCAGAGGCGTTTTGGAGGATGCCCCAGTTTCACTGTGGGGGTGGTGGATGAAACTGGTGGGTTTTGTCCTGTCCAGGCTCCCTTTAGCAGCAAACTCTCTGGAGGGGGCAGTTAGGCATAGCCAAGGAGAATCAGATCAGTCACTTCCTGGGAGACTCTGCTTTTTCCTGGCTTTTCCAGGGTGACTCATTCAGACAGCTGCAATGTGGAGGCTTAAAGCAAGTGATGTAAATTCTGCTTCATGAGGAAAGCTAAAAAAAGTTGAAAAAAGAAAGAAAGCAGAGCAAGACAAAAAAAGGAAGCAAGGAGGGTGTGACTTCACCCACAGCAAGGACCATGAATTACAATCTCAGCAGGGAAAGGTGCTCTGCACAGAGCAGTAACTCACAACATGCCAATGCTCATTTTAAAGGAAAGACTACTGGTGAGACCTGTTCCTAGCTAGAAGGAGAAATCAAAAGAGAGAAATGAAACATCACTGCAATTTTCTCTGCTTTGTGCAACTTGTAAGGAAACTTGCTGTGGGAGAAAACACTTCCAAGAGAATCCTTCCATTGTGAGAGCAGAAGTATCTTCAGACAGCTGGGTAGCCACTGAGGAGATTTCCTGCAGCACAGAAGATCCAAAAAGTTTTCAAAGGGAACATTTTCTAGTAATGTATCATCTAGCCCACTGGCATTGAATAAGTGTGACTGCAGCCTCAGAGAGGGGGGATTGCCCCCAGGGAACTGCAGTGCCATTTCAGCTCACCCATCTCTCACAAGATTCTGCTGTTGAGGTGACTGCTGTGTATGCAAGGGTTGGGGCAGGCACAGCAAATACAAGAAGGAAGCATAATAATTAGAATTTACCTGGTGATGGTCGCCCAGCTCTGCCTTGCTGTGTGCATCTCTCCTTGCTCTTCTGGGCAGGATTCACCTGTGAGTGATCAGAGACCTGCTGGGCCACCTGCAGCTCAGCAGCTGCAATTCTGTGAGAGCAACACCTGCAGACCTTGCTCTGGATCAGGATCCCCTTGTGCTCATCCTTAAGCTGTGTGATCCAAGGCAGTGCTTACCTCCACGAGTGTGCCTGAGCAGAGAGGAGAAACTCACATTCCAAACAATGCCAGCTGCAGTTCATCTCCCAGCCAGGAAACAGGAGGCACAGGTGGAGTATTCTGACTTTGGAATTTGTCTGGGTTTGGATCTGCTTCTGTGTCTCCCTGGTATTTGGATTGTCCCAGAGGAACAGCCCTCTCCTCTGCTGGGTGCTGCTCCCCCAGGGCTGAGCAGAGCCAGTGCCCACCCAGGGCACCAGGCTGTGATGTGGGCCAAGCAGTTCCATTCCAAAACCACACAGTGTCTGCTTCTTTATTTGGCATTTAAATGTTATTATAATGCTTGGCTCTTTCTTTTCTGGCTTAGAAGTTTCTGAGGTATTTTTATCCAGTGCTATGAAAATGAACAATGTCTGTATCTGTTGAGCTTCACAAGCAATGCATTTATCCACTCTAGCTGTCTGCTAAAATTTTAAAAAGTAAATTACTAAATTCCTAAGGCACTAAAGCTCCATTGTGAACTGCCTCAGTAGGGGTGGGGGCGCTTGCTACAATTCTCAGGAAAAAAATTGATCAGACCCAGGGGAAACTTCCAAAATACCTTCCTTTAATGACAATGACAGATCCTGAAGCAATTATTTTGAAAGCATGGAATCTAAATATGATATTAAAGTGAAAGTAGTTCCATTGTTACAAAAAGGGAGATAAAAATAGTAAAAGCCTCTCATAAACATCCATGAACAATAGCAAGTGGCTCAGACCCTGGTGCTGAGATTTGATGCAAATATAACACAAAGGTCAATAAGCAGAAAGTTTTCCTCATTTCATCTGCTCAGATGGGTTTTATCCTCTCCCTTCTTTCGTTTTCTTTTTCTGGAGTAATTTTGGACAGTATTTAGATGAGTACAAATAGTTTGTTTTCTTAACTGATCATTTTGCCCACAAAAAACACAAAACGGTGAAACAACGCCAAATGCAAGGAAAAGAAGATGGAGCAAAAGTAACAAAAAATCCATTCAAAATTTTGGACCAAAGGAAAAAAAAGACAGAAAACAATAAAATAATAGCCAATAGAAAGTTCAGAAACAGAAGTTTTCAAAAATTTAATGTGATTTTGGACAAAATGTTAAAAATCTATTTTTTCCAAATGGAAATAATTTTGAGGTTTTTTTTTCCTCAGTGTTGTTTTCTCCATATGATTTCTAATGTGTAATTACCTATGAATTCACAAAATATGAAGAATTATTTATTATGTCCGTACATTCTGCTTTTCTTTTGATTAGAAACAAGACTAGTTCTTCTAGGTGAAGCATGAACAGAAGATCCTCCATTCCCAGGCTGATCCTTCTCTTTTTCTACTCCAATTTTTTTGCTACTGAAGAAAAAAAAAATCAAATCTATAATTTTGAAATATGTACTAAGGACACGAACATTCAATTTGCTTTGATTTTTTTTTTTTTTGGTGCTGTGTGCTATAATCCTCTGTCCATAACATCTTGCCAGTTGTGCTTCTCTGGGATGTGTTAATGGGCCAACTGGGATCACTGGTTTGCCTTCAACACAGAGGAAACATCTCCCCATCTTTTTCTTTTTCACCCCCTGGTATCCCATGACTGTAACTCCTTATGAACTTCCATCATTTTCAATTTTCAGGATGGGGCTTTGCATAACCTGGCCTACAGCTCCCAGGCATCCCAGCTTTCAGCAGCAGATTGCACCACAGACCTCCAGGGATCCCTCCCAGTTATCCTGTGATCTGACTTGTGTTTCCACACACACAGACTATTTCAGACTCTGACATTTATGAAAATAACACGAGAGACGAGGTGCCACCAGCCCAGAGGACACCTGGCTGTGTCTGCCCATGTGCCTTGGCACATTGCTGGCACAATCCTGCATGCTGCAGCTCTTCCCTGCAGAGCAGGGGGATATGGGCTGCTTCTTCTCACAGCTTTGGGTGTTTGAGCTCCTCTTAACAAAATATGTTGTTAGGAAAATAATGGGAGTTGATAGGGACAAGTGGGTTTTGTTTTTTTTAAATAAAATCAAAGTGTATTATGCTTCGATGTTTTCCCTTGTTCTTCTCTTCACATGCATTAACTTCAAGGCAATTAACCTATAAGGCAAGGGATGGATGGCAAAAGACAGATAGACATCTATCAGTTTTAATCAGGAATATAAATATTTATTCAGTAGCCTTCCCATTAACGAGCACCTGGGGCAGACAGACATTTCCTCCACAGAGGATTTGCCACAACATCAGAGCTGAATGTCAGCCGAAAATCCAAAGTTCTCGTGGGTTCATGCAGGGATCACTGTCAAAAGAAAGAGATGTTGACCCAGGCTGTTTATAGCCCTTTCCTCACCTCAGCTGAGAATTGGTTTCTGAGACCCAGCCACTGCTGGACACAGCAAAATACCCACACAGTGCATGGAGGTGTCACACAGCCCTGGCACCTTCCATTAACTGAAGGTGGAATTAGATCCCCTTTGCCTTTTGCAAAATGAACATGCCAGGTCCTTCAGTCTTTCCTCACCCAATGTCTGGTGAGATGTCCCCAGCCCTGATGTCAGGACAACACACTCTGGCCTAAAATGCTTCATTAATTCAGTGTGAGAGAAGTGCTGACAAAGAAAATGAATGTCTGTGTAAAACAATATTGTTTTGTTAAATGGGTAAATAAGAACTCATGGAGTTCAGTGAGCACACACAACTTCTTGGGAGCTGACTGCCTTTCTCAGTCACATTCTGCATAAATCAGATGGGTTAAAACAGGCTCCAGCAACTCTGGGGAAACAACTGCCAAGGCTCTGCTACGAGTTACCTCAGCAGTTATAACAGAGAGTTTGTGTTTTGATTATGTATTATGATAATTTCTGAGCATTTTTCTACTTGATAGAGAGAAAGGAAAGAGAGGAGCCTCAAAAGAAGGAAGCACTGGCTCGGTTCTTGGTTCTGCTCCTTTGTAAGACTTTAAAAGCTTTAAAGTAGAAATGCACCTTCTGTAGAGGAGCAGTGCCTGAAGAATTCTCTGTATGCCAACGTCCAAGTGTGAGGTTTGAAACGTGACAAAAACATGGAATACAGAGGAAAATGGCTCGTGTAGGAAAAAAAAAGTACTGTGAGTTCCCTCCTTTCTTGGAATGTCTGGGTCTTTAATTAAGTTTTCCATGATAAAATAAGGTGACATCAAATATCAAAGAGAATTCCTGAACCAAAAGTAGGAGCCTCACATGATGCACGTGTCTTCCTCAGCCAAAGTAAATTTCTGTGACAAGGAGCCAGTAGGTTTTGTTGCCTCAGAAAAGAATTGGTTGGTAAATCATGAGGCTAAACCTCAAGAAGGTCCTGCTGGATGCAGGAGAAATAGATGCAGAGTAGAAGTGGGCAAAATTAGACTGAAAACTAGGAGGGTCTTTGGTATTAATGTTCTCACCACAGTTTAATGGTGAGCAAAAGCAGTTTTGAAGTACTTGCTGTAGTTCTCAGGATGACATCAGCCTTCTCTAGTCTGGGCTTGGCAAGACCTACAGAGAGAAAAAGCAGCATCTCTGTTCACATAAGCAATGGATCTGAGTGTGCTGCATTCTCAGGGAGCTGAGCTGCTGCTGAGAAAGGAGCTATTTTTACATGAACATCATCGAGGTGCAGCCATTTTAATGTCATTTCCCATCTTCTCAGGAGGATGTGTTCAGGTGATGGTTTTCATGTGAATTCACTGGAATTTCTCAACCCACTGTCCCTCCTGTAGGATACTGGGATACTTTCCAGCTCTTGAAAAAGCCACAACCAGGGCAGCAAAATAATTCTTGTCTCAGAGGTTTTGCCTCTGCTTGTGCTGGTTCTCACAGCAGTCTTTTAACAGAAGCAGATTAATTTGTGCCTATGCACAGTCCTGCAGAGCCCCTCATTACTGATTGTCACCCCTCCTGCCAGCTCAGACAAGTGAAAACATTCCTCTAGCATTTCTGGGAAAGTTTGATAGGTAATTATTGTCCTGCTTCCCTGGGCAGTCACAGTAGGGGAAGCAGCATCACCCCAAAGTGTTTGTCTCAAAGATCAGTCAGGGGAGGGCTCAGACCACAGATTGTGGGCTCACTCTGGGACAGCCTGGACAGCCAACACCCTTGAGGAGGAAAGCATCAGCTGTGTCTACAACAAGGAAGGAAAGTGTTTCCCCACGCTGTGAAAATACCAACGTTTCAGCCTTTCTCCTGCAGCAAGGGAATAAAAGCCTGAGCCCTGTGAAATCAGACACCCAGGAGATGCTCCTCACCACCTCAGAGCAATCAGCTGTCTGGTCGATATGGTGAGGAATCACTCAGGATTCTGAGGAAGGAGCTTTGAATGAGGTTTAATTCTCCTTGGAGGTTCCTGTAACCCTTACCCCACCACTCCCTGGCCTGGGGACCCAAGGCTCAGCTGCATCAGAACTTTGGCTCAGGCTGCTGGGGAAATGTTTAAGCTGTGAGCAGCAGCAGTGAGAAATTCTGGGAGTCAAACATGATAGGAAACAAAATTAGAGGTAGGACTCCTCAGATGGGCTCAGCCTGAAAAAGGAAAAATGAAAGCAGCCTTGTGGAAGTTCATTAAGTGGATTAAAGGAAGAAATTTACTAAAAGTTGTGTATGAAATGCTGCTCTTCACCCAAGACCCTGCCTCAGACAACACCAAATGGATGCAAACATGCCTGAGCTCCACTGATGTACAGCACCAACATCTCCAACTCCGGGATCTTCAGACCCAGCATCACAAAATATTGCTGTGACTCTGCCAACCACGCCAATGCAATTGTGGGTTTTTGTTTTTCCATAGGGTTAGGCCAAAGAGTAGGCTTGTTTTCAAAACTCCTTTATCTGTAGATCTGTCTGGATGACTGGTGCACATTTGTACTGACTCTGGGCCTGTGCACAACTTCTCTCTGTGAGCCTGCTCCATGAAAAATGAAGTTAATATATCTCAAAAAAGAGTAGTTGCATTATTTTTGTAAGTAGGATATTCAACACAGGATATTAAATACAATACTGACTTTGACTTTGTAAAGCATGAGAGAAATGTGCAACAGCTCTTAATAGAGAGTATCTGGAGGATCAAATTCAGAGGGAGAAGAAATTTTCTTTTTTTTTTTAAAATATATAAAGACCAGTCTGCACCCTGAAATTTTCTCTGACTTTCCCAGTCAGTCTAAGGAAAGCCACCAGACACTTCCCTTTTCTGCATGGAATTACTGTCTTTGAAAAATAACTGACACTTGTGAAGTCCTGGCATGGGAGAACAACAACTTTACAGCAACTTTACTCCCTCTTTCCTATTCTAGGAGGAGTCTATCCTCTGCCTGTGGCACACAAGCTCTCTTCTCTTCTCTTCTCTTCTCTTCTCTTCTCTTCTCTTCTCTTCTCTTCTCTTCTCTTCTCTTCTCTTCTCTTCTCTTCTCTTCTCTTCTCTTCTCTTCTCTTCTCTTCTCTTCTCTTCTCTTCTCTTCTCTTCTCTTCTCTTCTCACCAGGGACTGCAGGCAGCAGAGCTGTCTTGGAGTGGCCACAGACCCCAGATCTGCACTCTGCTGCAAAGCTCTGCAAGGTTCCATGGAGGATCTCTCCCCCAAGGGCAGAATTTATTCCACAGTTGGAGATATAAAAGAGCCAACCTCTTTCCTTTCACGTCGTATCACAGCAAACACATTCCCACCCACAAAACACCCACATTGTTTTGGAGGAAAATAAATGGAGAGGCATCTTCAGAGTTTCAGAGGAAACCTATTGTAGCTACTCTCGTCTCAGTGGGAAATTCTGGAGGCTCAAAAGATTCACCATGTGTCCTCTCCCAGCCTGGGAGTGAAGTGATGCTGCATGGAATCATTATTTTTTGTGTAAGATTCACACCATGTGGCTGCAGTTTAAAAAGCTCATATTTTCCTCTCAGTCTCAAGTGAGGCTTTAGCTTTATGATTTACACCAAACTCAGCCATTCTGGGTTCAAAACCATTCTCCATTTCAGGGGAGAAAAGGTAAATGCTGCTGTTCTGGGAGCAGCCAGCTATTTGAGATGAAGTTGGGACAAAACCCTCTAAGATATTTGGAGAGAGTGACTTTTTGAGACTGAGTTGAGGGCAGCTACAGCAGACTTGGGTTCTGGGTCAAAAATCATTCACTGAGGCACCATAATGGAGAGGGCAGAGCCTGGCTATCACCAGCATTAAGTGTGCAAAAATCATGAGATTATCTGTATTTTGAAAGTAATCCAGTATGTAAATTAGCTGCCAGAGGAAAATGGAGACAGCTGGCAATGACTAATTTAGAATCTATTTAAGGCCAAATGATGCTGCAAAGGGGCTGTGGCTTAAGCATCTCTGTTTCAAGACCTTGGAATCTGAATTACTTTTATGTTAAAGTTTTGTCTAGTGTGAACACAGTTACTGCTTCTTTTGAAAAAAAAAAACAATAGAGCATACATTTCTCATTAGCAACCAAAACTGGTAAAATCCACCAACTGCACATCTTAGAAATGCTGGCATTAACCCTGAGTCTTTTAGGTTTAGATGCAGGAGGGCTGTGCTGAGAGGGTGTGCGAGCCCCAGGTCGCAGCCAAGCTGAAGCAGCAGCTGGGTCAAGCCCATCCAGGGCAGCTCTGAGCCATCCTCCATCCTTGGCCCTCGGCGGGTCCTCCACAGCTCATCCCGGCTCTGCTGAGAGTTATCGATCCTCGGAGCGGCCACGAGGCTCTCCCGCCCCGCCCGCCGCAGCCACGCCGGGACCGAGCCCGGGCCGGCACCGGCCAGGGTCCCCCGGAACCGGGACAACCCGGCCCGAACCGGGACAGCCCGGCCCGAACCGGGACAGCCCGGCCCGAACCGGGACCGCCCGCGGGCGCTGGGCCGGACGGACCCGCGTTTATCCCGATCCAGGAGCGGGTAGAGCGCCGAGCATCCCGGCTCCGAGCGAGCCTCCGCCGCCACGCTGAGCAGCGCTGGAGCGGCGAGGAGAGGAGGAGAGGAGGAGAGGGGAGGAGAGCGGAGGAGCCGAGCGGAGGGGAGGCGAGGAGAGCGGAGAGGAGAGGAGGGGGGGAGCAGAANAGAGGAGGAGCGGAGAGGAGAGGAGCGGAGGAGCGAAGCGGAGGGGAGGGAGAGGAGGAGCGGAGGAGCCGAACGGAGGAAAGGAGCGGAGCGGTGGAGCCGAGCAGAGCGGAGGGGAGGAGAGCGGAGGAGCGGAGGGGAGGAGAGCGGAGGAGCGGAGGAACGGAGGAACGGGACGCGCAGCGCGGGCGCGACGAGCCCGGCTGGAGCATTCGGTATTTGGGGCGGACGCTGCCGGAGCCGGGCGAGAGCGGGACAGCGGGGACAGCGGGGACAGCGGGTGAGTGCTGGCGGCCGGGGAGAGNGGAGCGGAGAGGAGAGGAGCGGAGGAGCGAAGCGGAGGGGAGGGAGAGGAGGAGCGGAGGAGCCGAACGGAGGAAAGGAGCGGAGCGGTGGAGCCGAGCAGAGCGGAGGGGAGGAGAGCGGAGGAGCGGAGGGGAGGAGAGAGGAGCGGAGGAGCGGAGGAGC
>VZTB01014409.1:301850-314543 GCA_013397245.1 Thryothorus ludovicianus | reverse complement strand
TCCATGGATAAACCAAGGCAGCTGTGCCCTCCTTTGCTCTGTGCTCTTCCTGACTGCTCTTTAGCAAGTCTTGCCTGCAAGCATCCAGTACAACACTGGCTTGCTCCAGCTTGGAGTTTTATGTCAGTGTGCTGTGCCATGAAATCCTCACTCTGGGTGGCTGTGACATCATCTTCAATTTATTTCAGGCACTTTGAAGTGAAAAAAATACCCACAGTGCATGGCCAAGAGCACCAGGGTGAAGCCCAAGGAAAGATGGACCGAGAGCAGTGGTCTGCACAACCAGAGAGGATTCCCGTCCTGTGAAGTGTGACAATCCTGGTGACAAACCAGGGTGACAAACCTGCCATGCCCTGCCAGGTGGGGCTCCCGTGCCACGCCCTCAGCAGCCTGCAGGCTGCACTGCCAGCACGGGAGGCAATAATGCCATCTTATCGAGAGGTGATAACAGCACCAGCATTGAGGAAAACTTCCCTGTGTGACCGTCAGGAGCCCCTCGGCAGTCACGTTTGTCACACCCCGGAGCCCCACACTCACAGTCACACCTGCTGCCCTCACCAGCTCAGCTCCAGGCTTCCCGGGGCAGTCCCAGATGTCTTGGAGGAGTTGTCATCTGTGGGAACCAGGGCTTGTCTCTGACTGCCCTGGAGGCTCGAGAACCCGGGCCGGGGGCTTGGAAACCTTGGANGTGCCTTCTGCTGTCCTGCCAGAAAGACCTCGGCAGGGCAGAGAAAGAATGTTACAGGTAAGAAAAAAAAATAAACAACCTTGAGAGCAAGATCTGAAGAGTTTCAGCTTCTTCTTTCATCTCGGGCTGGGGAAAAAGGACTTTTAACATATCAGGAACATTTTTAAAGCAGCAAACCCGACAGTCATCTGCAAGAGCTCACCCTGCAGCTGGCACTGCCCTCAATTACTGGCAGTAAATGTGTTCCTCAACACCCAGGTTCTGCCCAGGGCTGCTCCAGAGACCATCTGCATCCTGCCTGCCCAGGCAGCGTGTCCCTCTGCTCTCAGGAAATGTGCTGGGTGGCTTCCTACCCCTGGGCCCTGCTGTTGCAGGATATGTAATGTCTGTGCATTTGTGTTCTGCTTTCCTTAACAGGCAGTTATGTGTACGACCTCATACTTAACATAATTTAATGACTGCTTGTCATTTAATATTATTTTCCTTCAGTATCTGTAGTTTGCACTAACTTCTTTTCCTTTGTAACAGGAAAATAATTTACCTGTATTCATCATTCTTTTGCTGAGTAAAAGGTAACTCCATTGAAATAGTAAATTATTTGGAATATGTTCATTTTGTCTAGATGGTAACTCTTCCTGAGTAGGCAATAAATAATCATGTCCTGACTTGGAGTATTTTTGTAAAACACCGTTTTTTTTCTTTTAGTGACCACATTAGAAGAAAACATTATTTCTAAAAATTAATTCAACAACTAACTATATGTGTAGTTTCAGCACGACTTTCTCCCGGTGTTTGTTTGCTTATTTAATAGTGTGTTGAAGATTTGGAATTAATTTGAACTCTAGATGAGTCCATTGGACTGCAAGCACCATGTTTCACATCAGTTTATTTTTTCCCCGCAGTGACTGCAGGCTGGTGGAAGCAGTAGAGCTGCTCTAGGCTTGCTCATGTACAGGTGGGTGGGTAAAATGCAGTTCACTTTAGTTCATATTGCTAGAATGTTGTAACAGAGAGAAAAAGCTGATACAATGCATGGGAAAGGTTTGATATCTCTTTTTTTCGGTGACAACTGACATCAAGGTCAGATTTGGCTTTGGTTTTTAGGTAATACAGTCATTTAATAGTCTTTAATGGTGCTAATAAGTCTGTCTGCTGGTTTTAGATTAATTTTCTCCTGTATGGGATGTGATCAGCCCAGTATTCAGATAAAATATTTTTTATTCTCTAAAAGTGAGAGGTCTGAAGTGAGCCATTACTGTGTCAGAAAGCTAAAGGGATGCTAAAGGTATGGGGGAAAAAAAATAAAGGCAATTCCTTAGAGAAACAAGATTAACTTCAGCACCTCTACTCACTAAGGAAAAATTGGGGGATATTTACAAGTGGAACATTTATTTCGCCAAAAGGAACAACAGCAACAAAATTTTGCTATCAGACAGCGCTCAGCTAGAGAGTTTGATGATACTCAAAGTGTGATGGTAGCAGCAGCAGGGGTCAGCCTCTGCTTCAGCTGCCTCTGCCCCTGCCAGCTGCAGCACAGGAGGTCTGGGCAGTGCTGAGCCTTGACCTGAAATCTGCACCCACAGCCAATGGCAGAAATGATAAGAAAACAATGTACTGCTGTACACTGAGTAAATACGGTGATTTGGGCAGCAGTCAGTAAAGTTCAGACTTTAATAAAGAAAGTTATGCTTCACCAATCTGTTAAATTAATTAAGAAAGGCTGATGAGTCTATGGAATGAGCCAAATCCAACTGATACAATTACTTAGATTCTCAAGAGGATTTGAGTGATCTGAAAAGTCCATGAAGAGTGCAGTGATGATATTTGATGATGAAACAAAGCACTTCAGAGAATTAAAGGACTGAATGTGCAGAGTTGCAAAGAGCCTCAGTTAAAAAGTGGGGGAAGGAATACAATACTCACTGATGCAACAATTGAGCAGACAGGGAAAAAAGGTGATATTACCATCAAGGTATTTGAAATTACATTAATTGGGTCTGCTCCATGGAAATGTCAGCTCAGTCCTGTGCAATGTTTCGAAAAACAAAGTACTTCTCAGCAATCATTAGGAAATAAACTGAGAAAACACCATTAAGCTGAAGTATAAATCTATGGTGTATCCACATCAACAAGTGTTTGTGGTTCTGGTCTCTGTAACCAAGAAAAAATGTATCAGTGTTGGGAAAGCATCAGAAGATAGCAAAATGGTTGAGCTGAATGTATGGATCATTTCCAGACACCGGTGACTGGATTTGATAGACTTTGGTCACTTTTGAACATCTTTATGTTCAAAAATTCTTGTACATTGAACTTTTCCTCAGTATCACAAAATGGCCACGAGGAAGGGATTTTCCTTTCCTAGAGAAAAAAAAAATCAAAAAAGTAATAGTCTAGTGTGAAATGTGGGACTTTTCCATGTCTCCTTATTAGAAAAGTACACCTCAAAAGAAAAAGCATGTCTGAAAATGTTTGACCCACAGGAGGTGGTAGTATATAAAATAATCAAACACACCAAACTGAAAAGTGTAGCTTCTTACACTAGGATTTAGGAACTTAAGAGAGGCTGTTTGAGTTCCAGGTGTTAATGTTTCATGCAGAATAAATGCTCCTCTCGTTCCACAGATTCCCAGCCGAGTGAATCCCGTGTTGGGTGGCATGGGTTGGTACCAGCAGTGACTGAGAGGAACAATTCTCCTGGATGGCTGGGAGAAGGCTGCCCTGGTGATCAGCTCCTTGGAGAAGCTCAGTGTTCCTCCTCGTAGCCCTCACACTCCAAAGCCATTCATGACCCACATTCAGGATCTCTTCCAAGAAGGATTGGGCTGGCATAATAAAAGTGACATTCTGGTATTCAAGGGTGGAAGCCAGTGGAAGGCCTGATGGAAATCTGCCTTGGGATATTCCCTTCAGGGTTGTGAAGACTTCAGGAAATCAAGACCTGGTGAATACAAGGAAAAGTGTGGAAAGGCTGTAGATGGCATATTGTGCTGTAATGTGTGCCAATGGAATTGGGGAGTGGTACCCAGCACCTGACTCCAGCATTTGAAGACGAATTGTTGAGGGGAAAACCTGAATAGTCAGGAGAAATAAATGAGAATGGAGATCTGCACTTGAAGAAGCCTTGATTTGCAAATCTGGCAGAAATTGTTTACAGAAGGAATCCAGAAGTATTGTTTGAAATGCTAGGTACTCTACCAATAAAATGTCCCTTTTAAATTCCAAAACCATGAAACTCAGTTATTAGAGAGAAAAAGAAAATACTCTTGAGGATAGCTTTGTCTCAAGCAAAGGGGCATCAACTGCATGCCCAGATGTTTCTTTTCCACCTCTTACCCTCCAGTATTGATTTATGCAACTTTGCAGAAGATTAGGTCAGAAAGGACATGTGAAAAATAGATAATAAAGAATTATTTAGCTTTCTTCAAAACAAAAACCACCTAAATTCCCATCACTTTTAGTACTGTTTTCATTGTCATATACCAGACTCATGTCTGGATGACATTTTGCATTAACAATGATGTAGGTGATGTGATTGATGTGATGTGATGTGATGTGATTGATGTGATGTGATGTGATGTGATGTGATGTGATGTGATGTGATGTGATGTGATGTGATGTGATGGAAAATCTTGCATAGCAGAGTACCTCATTTACTGTGTCAGCTTAAGTTTTCAGCAAAATAATTCTTCAGTGTTGGACAAAAGTATGAAAAATTATATTTTATTCAAAAAAGTGAGCGTCTTTCTTCATCGTCCCAGAAGGATTAGAGTGGAGGGTGAAATCAGAGCAGAGGATGACTCAGTACAACCATTCAGGACAGTTCTCTCTCCAGAGCTCAGCCAATAAATCATTAAATGTCACCGAAACGCCACTGTCTTGGGATGAAAGAACACTCTTAGGGCTGAAGATTTCACTGTCAATCCTTCTGTCTGTTATAACCTTGGCAACAATCCTCGCCAACGTTTTTGTGGTCATCACCATTTTTCTGACCAGGAAGCTCCACACGCCCGCCAATTACCTCATTGGCTCCTTGGCAGTGACCGATCTCCTGGTGTCTGTCCTCGTGATGCCAGTCAGCATTGCCTACACCGTCACCCACACCTGGGCCTTTGGCCAGCTGCTGTGTGACATCTGGCTGTCCTCAGACATCACGTGCTGCACGGCGTCCATCCTGCACCTGTGTGTCATTGCCCTGGACAGGTACTGGGCCATCACGGACGCTCTGGAGTACAGCAAGCGCCGCACGGCTGGCCGAGCTGCCCTCATGGTGGCCGTGGTCTGGATGATCTCCATCAGCATCTCCGTGCCGCCGTTCTTCTGGAGGCAAGTGAAAGCTCACGAAGAAATCGCCAAGTGTGCTGTAAACACGGATCAAATTTCCTACACCATTTATTCTACCTGTGGGGCTTTCTACATCCCAACCGTGCTCCTCCTGATATTGTATGGTAGAATTTATGCAGCTGCTCGATCCAGGATTCTGAAGCCACCCTCATTGTATGGGAAACGTTTCACTACTGCACACCTGATTACTGGTTCTGCGGGGTCTTCCCTCTGCTCCATTAATGCCAGCCTCCACGAAGGGCATTCCCACCCAGGGGCATCCCCAATATTTATCGGTCATGTTAAAATAAAACTTGCAGATAGTGCGCTGGAAAGGAAAAGAATTTCTGCTGCAAGAGAAAGGAAAGCTACCAAAACTTTAGGCATTATTCTGGGAGCTTTCATTTTCTGCTGGCTGCCTTTCTTTGTCACATCCCTAGTCCTACCAATCTGCCAAGATGCCTGTTGGTTTCATCCCATCCTGCTGGACTTCTTTACCTGGTTGGGTTACCTAAACTCATTAATCAATCCAGTCATTTATACAGCTTTTAACGAAGAATTTAAACAGGCTTTCCAAAAACTAATACTTTTTAAAAAATGTTCCCCTTGAGACTCTCCACCTGTGTAATTGACCCTTGTGCAATCTCACAGTCTACTGAAACTTCCCATGCTTTTATTCCTACGGAACCGAGTGGCAATTGCCATCTCTGCTGCCACCCTGTGCTGTGCATGCAACTGGGAATTTCTTGCCAATTTGGTACCTCCTCTCTGGGATTGTACATGCCAAAACACAACTTGTCCACGGTCTCTGCAGTGATCCTGTCTGTATATAAGATCAACGACACGTGAAACAAGCTTTGCATTGAGGCAGGGTGTGTGAACCAGGGAGCTTGTCTTGTGTGATGAGGTGACACATTATCCAATTCTACCACGCTTTCTAACCTGATGGGAGGAAACTGTGTGTGTATTTACAAGACATTAGTATTTCTGCTGTATATTATTAACCATTTATGTCAGCTGGGAAAGTTTCTGGAGAGCAGGATCTGATACTTACCTTTTCTATGGCATGTATCTTACCCACGTGAAGCTGATAAAACCTTTAATTTTTTCAGAAGATGTTTGACACAGCCTGACTATAATCAGCAGAAGGGCAGAGGAGCATAGCACAAATATAAGCTATGTGGATATTTCACAAATGCTGCAGTTGAAGCTATGCTTTTGGTGAAGTGTAGAAAAGAGACAAATTATTTGAATTAATTATTATACATTTTATCATAAATAGAACAGCCAGTGTAGAAATGCTACAAAATAAATAGCATGAAAATGATTGCTGTTATATTTCTGTCATTTAATTTTTTTGCATGCATAAACTGAAACAGGAGAATATGGTTAGGGCCAGTGTGGAATGACTAGGACCTCATAAAATAGCCAGAAAGTTCACTCCTTGGTGACAAGATCTGGGAAGTTAGAGAGGGGAGGATGAAGTGACACAGCGAGGAAACTTTCTTAGTAATTAAGGTTGTTGGGGTGGATGTGGCATGTCTGGAATTCTTTAAGTACTGGTCAAACAAACTGTGGTCAGGAATCACTGTCAGGACCCTCTGCTGGGATTGCAGAGCAGGTCCCTTCTCTGCCTCTGGGATTATTTCCCTGATTTGGGAGGTGGGAAGCTGGCACATGGAGGTTTTGGATGAAGTCTCAGACAAGACAGCACACCAAGTGGTGCAGCCCAAATTTCATGCAACATTTTAGTCTCTGGTCATTTAACATTGGAAGTGTCATGTCCATACTGAATAGGAGAGCCATGCATTGCTTTGAAAATCACCCCATCATCCTTCTGACTGCCCTTCCTTCTCTCAGCCTGCCCCAATTCCCTTCCACCATCCACTGCTGTGGCCCCCCCAGCACACCCCACCACAGTGCCACAGCTTTCAGCTTCTCCTTTGCAATTGTAGCCCAGATTTGCAGCTTTCCCCTGTTGCTGGTGCCTCTGCAGAGGATGGACCATAACTGATGCCCCAGGACACCCACACGCTGCAGTCAGACAGAGCAGCTGTGTGGCCATGGAACAGCTGGCCTCTCTGTCACTGGAGGTGTTTAAGGCTGCTCTGTTTGGGATGTGGCTCCTCCACACTCCCAAAAGTGCATTGATCTAGCTCTGTCAAGCTCAAGAGATTTTGGTGGTGCCACTACATGGCCATGTCCACACAGGCTGCCTCCAAAGAGTGTCCAGAGCTGTCAGGGCAGTTTCTGGCCTGTGCTCTCTCCCGAGCTGTGCTGGTAACATGTGAGGTGGCACAGCCCACGGGAAAGCCTGGACCATTAACTCGTGTAGACACTGAACTCCCACACCTAGGGCAGCTCCCTGGTACTGTTCAATTTGCTGGCACAGCAGCACTGAGTTTTTTATCCTCCTCTGATGACAATAGCCCAAAATGCTCACCTTTAGGCCAAGTTTGTGATGACTTCTGAGATGCCTGGATCATTCACCTGCTCTGTGTGAAACATAAAATGACAGATCATGGTCCTGGAAGGGGCTTTGAGGGGCTGGATAGCCCATTCCCTGTCTGTATCTACTATGCCTTTGTTCTCTTCCTGTATTTCCTACTCTTGAAGATTTCCAATGATGAACAGAATGGCAAAACACAGCATAGGAAGATGATCCATCACTTTTCTTTGACGCTGTTTAATTCAAGAGTAAACAAAGTAGGCCCTTTCTTTGATTGGATTATCAGTTAATTTTAAAAGGCACATGGTCTAATATTACACCATTCTTATTGATAGTAAATATTCAATAGCGTGCCTCAGTAATTTATGTTGGAAAAAACAGTGATATGGAACTGGCTGATGAAAACACTTGCTAGGAATGGTCATAAATTAAAGATAAATAACACCACAGCCTCTGAGTTGAAAGGAGGAGGCTCTCATATCACTGATGAGTGAGATCAATGTCCATATTTACCATGTTTTACAATGCTCTGTGAATTGTAGTCCAGGCACACAAACGTATTTCACAGAAGGTGTATGAGGGCTGAGTCATGTCTCAGTGCCTCTCCAATGAAGTTCTGGCAATACTGAGCACAAAGATAAGTTAAAACTTGTTATGTTTGTATAGAACTACATATTAATAGATCTAAAAAGATAGTTATTTCAATGATAAATTGAAATTAAAAAATCTATTGAAAACAGAAGAAATAGCTAAATATATGTCAAAGCATGTATGTTCACTGCAGCACCTTGAAATTAAATTCCAGTGCAGGTTATTCCTACAACCAGGGAACAGGATGAGTGTCAGCAATGAGGAGTCACCATGACTGAAGAGTGGCAGGACAATAGGAGTGGAACATGATCACTCCTCCCAGGACAAACCTGAACCTTGCTACGTGAAAGAAAGATGGCCATTGAAAGCCTGTGGGT
This sequence comes from Thryothorus ludovicianus, assembly GCA_013397245.1. Taxonomy (NCBI): domain Eukaryota; kingdom Metazoa; phylum Chordata; class Aves; order Passeriformes; family Certhiidae; genus Thryothorus; species Thryothorus ludovicianus. The sequence goes on along the minus strand of VZTB01014409.1, from coordinate 306,118 downwards.
TGAAGCAATCCCACCATGCTCACAGTCTGAAAACAGCTCCTTGTCAGGGCAGTGCAAAGGAACAGATGCTGTATATGTAAGACTCCTTAAGTGTGTGAAGCCCTGCTGATGAACAGATCACATCCTCACAAACAAACGTGCCCAAAATTCCTCTTCCTGTTTTGTATATGTCTATGACATGATGGAAATGTTTTTGCAGAACACATTTCATAACACAGTGTCAGAATGCTTTCATTGACAATTATGATTTTTTCCCACTCTGATATTCTAATGCAAAAGGTATTTTGGTACTGTGAAGATATGATGGTTTGTATTTTCCTGTCTATTCCATAGCAGTTAATGATGGATAGACAATGTCAAATTTTGAACTACCAAGGAAATTACTCGGTACCCTGTTTTACTTTTTTGAGTTCACAACCCCCTCTGCAGTAAACCTTGCAAGTCCTTGAACAAATATCAAGAGAGACAGCTGTAGCTATGGTTCCCATGCAATTTACATTATGATAATTTTGCTACAGGTGCTCAGTACCTCTTGCCAGTCACAGGTGAGGAATTCCCAACAGCTCCAGCAAAATTCATCCAGCTTCTCAGAATTCTTTTTCAATACAGCCAAGACAATTCACTTGAAAACACCAGTGACTAGACACACATTCCATACACTTCTGGTCAGTCACAGATTTTGCATTTAGATTTCACCACTGGTGGAAAAGAAGGAAATGTGAAGTTAAGAGCCCTTTCTGCCAGATTTCCTTTATGTCATCTTCTCACACACACGCTACCTCCAGCTTCTGGAGGCAAGCTAAATCTCCACAGCAGTTGTGTTTCAGGTCTGTTACTGAGGTGGAGGTCCCCTTCCCCAGCCCTGATCTACAGCATATTGCAATTGCTCTCCCCAGTTTGGTGTTTGGTTTGCAAACTTGCTTAAAGTGCAAGACAGCTCATTGTCCAGGTCATTAATAAAGGCATTAATCACTATTGACCTATCAGCATGCATCCCTGACAGATGGAACTAGTTGCCCATTGGATTTCATATTGTTGATATGAGCCTTTGAGCTCAACCACTTCTTAATTCCCTTCACACTCCACTTAACCAGCCCAAATTTCACCAACTTGCCTACAAGTAGACTGTGGGGATCATGTCAAAAGCCTTGATAAAGCTACAATTAATTAGTACAACACAAGTGCTTTCCTGTTGGCAACACAGGCTGCTGTCACTTTGTAGAAAGTAATCAGAATGGTCAGGCAAATCCTGGTTCCTCCCAGTCACTTCTTTGTCCTTCACGTGCTTGGAAGTAGCTTCCAGGAGGATGTGCTGACCCAGTGGCTGAGTTGAGGCTGACCAACCAGCTGAGTATTGCCTGAATCCTCCTTCTTGCCATTCCTGATGACAGGTATGATGACATTTGGCTGTTTTTGATCACCAGGAATGCTTCTCAATCTCCATCATCTCTCAAAGACGCCAATCTTGAAATTATATTGGCAAGCACCCTTGGCATCCTTAAATGCACCCCTTATGGTCCCAGGTAATTCAGCTGACATTTTTAAGATATCTGCTCCAGGAAGGGTGAAAAATTCCCTCAATCCAACTGACTTTAATGACATTATTTACATTACCTAGGTTGCAAGATTGCAATGAGACTGGTGTAGAAGGATCAGTAGTGGAGATATCTGATGTATTCAGACAAACCTTACCCATAGTGTGTGTAAATCCTGTTTATTATTTCCAGCAATTGCCACTCCCCATCCTGGTGTTCTCCAGGTGTGTCAGGTTCTGGTTCCTTATGCAGCTGGTGAAGACTGAAATGAAAACCCTTGGTTTGAGGAGATGGTGTTCTCACTGTACTGCCACAGCATTTGCTTTCTTTCTGAGAGGAAGATGGCAGCAGTACAAACTAACAAGACACCAACCTGTTTCTTATGTGCTGCTGGCTCCTCAGTGCCTAGGTTACCATAACCTGACATGGCTTCTGTGGGGGCTCACGGTGGCCTCTTGCTGATTCTAGGAACATGAAACAGTTATACACACAAACCCCCAAACCCCCAACAAAACTTACATTGCCATATAGACTGCTGATAATGATGTGAGAATAGCAAGCCATGCAGCACTCCTGTCCACACGAGCAGGATTCTCTTTCTTTTTCCCTCCTTGCTGGGTTTAATACTGCTCCTAAACTCTGTGTGGCATCTAGCACAACCAGTTTCTGTCGGGAGCTGTTAGAAATTAATTCAACAAATATCAGGATCTTATCATGACTCTGATCTTCTAAACACTTAAAACCTGAACACCTGGAATAAGGTAATAACAGGAGTATCTCCACTTCTAGTTTGCAGAAAGAAGCAAGAACCACTGGCTTACAAAACAGTGGGCTAATTCAACTCACCAGAGGCAGAGAAGTATTCATTCTGAGTTAGTTGTCTTCCAGTGTGACAAACTGAACAAACCTCAGAACTGGTGCAGAAGGAGCAGCACATGCACACAGGTAATTTTAAGAGAGACATACAACTGCAGGTATCAGCAGCAACAAGATCAACCCAGACACCTCACTTCAGTTCAACATACAAACAGAGGGAGTACAGAATAGCAAGAATACCTGAGGAGTCAGTTCAGGGACTTCATGAACTAGAAGATGACACAGATAGACATTTTTAATTACCATTGAGAAATCTGCTCTCTGTAAGTTTGGTTAATCCCTTTTGAATCTCATGCCTCTGGTGTTCATGGCATCCTAGAGCCATCCACTTCTCACGTTATCAAGCTGTGCATAAGATGCATGAGTTACTTTTATTTGTTTAAGGCCACTACACCCATATGGGTCCTCTGTTGTCAGACACTGACAGCTTCTGCTGCTTCCCCACATCATTTGTGATTTTATTGTGTTTGTCATCTCCTCTTGCCCATCACCTCTGGCCACACCTGCCCACATTACTTACACCCTGCTCCCTTGGAACTTTTTATCAACCATTGTGGGGACATCGGGGGGAAAATGTTTCTACCAGTGGCGCTGGCACCCTGCTCTGGGTTTTGGAAACCCAGCACCCATCCTTCCAATCCAAGGGGCATTGCAACCACGCCTCAGGCTTTGGTGAGTCCTCAACATGCAGTAATGCAAACAAGAGCAAATGCTCACTAAGAACCGTGAGAGACAATCCTCAGCCACCTGTGCCACCAGATGCCAGCAGCATTGGCACAGTGAACTGCTGCTGGAGGGAAAGGCGTGAGGTACAGCCCTGAGCCACCCAGCACGAGTGATGGAGGGAGGTGAGGGGAAACAAACCGAGCTGAGCCCGTAAAGGAGGAAGAAGCCACTCACCAAGGTGACAACTGAACCAGCTGCCGGGTGGGGTCTGAAGTGTGAGGAAGTGAATGGAAACCCGGGAATGATAAATGCCAACTCTCTGGATCCAAGTGGGAGACAGCCTGTCCCTTCTGTGTCACAAGGAAGCAGCATGGCTGCAGCTGGTGGTACAGTGCCCGTGGCAGCAAGGGCTGCCACTGCCCAGCCTGCTATTCCGAAGAAAAAACTTAGTGAGGTTAGAGACTTAGACATTTCAGGGAAAGGAAATGATGTAGAGGAAACTAAGGAAGCTCTGTCTGCTCTAAGAGAAAGCAGGTTTTTTTTCTTTAACATTTTTATTGATGGGGACTTAATGCAATCAGTGGAAGCTGCAGACAAAACTACAGAAAGGGACAAGTGGAACGAGGGGTGTTACAAGGTGAGGAGGCAGCTCCACTTTTCCCCCAGATGTCCCCACAGTGGCCAGCAGGTTCCGAGCCTGTCACGCCTCGCTGCCCGGCTGGGGAGCTGGAATTGCCTCTGAGCACGGCGGCTGCGGGCTCGGGCGGGCAAAGGCAGCGCGGTGATGGCCGGAGCACCGGGCCCCGCTCCCGGCTGTCCGCCCGCACCGCGCCGGGGCTCCGCTCCCCGCCAGCGACACCGCCGGCAGCTCCTCCCGGTTACCGTCGGGGGAGATCCTCTTGTCTCTGAGCCCATCTCGGCATCCCCGGGCTGCAGATGCCAGAGGTGGAACCAACCACAGCTGGACTGACCGCCAAGCCCCAAACTTTCCAAGAGATGGCACTAAAGGGGGGACGCGAGAGGAGGACAAAACCTCGCTGTGCCACCCGGCGCGGGGCTCTGCTCTCTTTTAAAGAGCCGGGAGCGGCACTGCCTGCCCCGACGCCAAAGCCCCGAGGCCGGGGCCGGAGTTGTCCGGCAGGCTCAGGAGCACGAACCCACCGTGAAACCAAGCCACGGTATCAACCCTGC
>VZTB01014409.1:237957-301348 GCA_013397245.1 Thryothorus ludovicianus | reverse complement strand
GAATTTGAGGCATCCGCTTTGTCTTTGACCGCCGCCGCCTTTTCCCGTCCCTTCCCGTGCGGGCGCCTCCAGGCCGGCGGTGCCCGCGGATGGCGGCGGGGACCCCCCGCGGGAGACCCGGCCCTGAGGCGCCCGCCGGGGCCTCGGCTCCCGCTCGGAAATGGAGCCGCCGTCGGGCTCCTTCCGACGGGACCGGAACAGCCGCTTTCCTGAGCGGAGATCGGCCGCGTCCCCGCCCGGGAAGGGCACGGTCCTGCCGGTCCTCGCTGTCGCGACCTGCCCGCAAAGAAGTTCCTAAACCCACTGGTTGGGGCTTGGTTGTGATTTTGGAGGTTTCCAGACGCTTAACGCGTTTTCTGTGGATAACCTTTTTTTTTTTTTTTTTTCCTTGCCGCAGCCACATACTCCCTTTCCTGTTGCTTATTTTTCTTGAATTCCCCCTTCTCTCCCAGCCCGCCCACGTTTATCATGTAATTAATAACCTTCTTTTATATCTGTGCTTTTCTGATGCTCTGTTAATCACTTCAGTCTTCTTTGCTCCCCCGTCGTGGGGGAATTAATTGATGGAGCCCTGTGAAACTTTTCTTTACCTCTTTCGAAAATTTCTGAAACTTGCCCAATTTGGCTTTGTCAGGTGTCCCATGAGCTGGCATGTGAAGAGAGTGGCACAGCAGACCTTTGCTGGTTGTCCTTGGTGATTGCACTTTCATTGCAAATCTGCATTTTTCTCCCCTTCTAACGCTACATCTGAAGCCTTTAAACCAATTAAACACAAGTTAAAGTGGCCATCCCGACTAGTCAGCACGTTCGAGGTAGTTGCAGCGGGATTAGATTTTAATTGGTGCGTAAATTCTGTTAAAATGTTCCACGGAAATCAGGGGACGGAGTGCTCATCGCTGCCGCGTGTGTTGGGGTTATTGCTCATCGAGTCACTCGCCGAGAGCCGCTGGGGTGGGTGAGCGCCTGTCTCAGCAGCACCGCAGCGGTGACAGTGGCAACGGGGATTTCTACAACCTGGAATCGTCTGTGGCATTCCATATTTAGGGGGGGAAAGCGCAGTAACTTACCACATTCCTCCAGCCTCATGGCAGAGGTATGCATCTGCTGAGCTGCAGGACGCTGAGGGGGCGCGTCGTTCCCCAGAGTTACAGTCTGTGCGAGTACAGAACCAGCAGCTCTTTGCTCCGCTCAGTGTGTGCAGCCAGAACCAGCAGCTCTGTGCTCCGCTCAGTGTGTGCAGCCAGAACCAGCAGCTCTGTGCTCCGCTCAGTGTGTGCAGCCAGAACCAGCAGCTCTGTGCTCCGCTCACTGTGTGCAGCCAGAACCAGCAGCTCTGTGCTCCGCTCACTGTGTGCAGCCAGTAGCCAGCTGGCATATTTCGGCAGGGACAGCGTGCTCTGTGGCTGGATGGCGTCTGCGGCCCCTGCAGCAGTGTAATTCCTCCATTGTATCGGCTCCGCGGCACTGAGGGCTGCACACAGCGCTCGGCAGTGCCTGCCAGGCTGGCACCCCACCCTGGGGCTCCAGGAGCGATGCTTGTGCCTTGCCTGGTGTGCAAAACCCCTCCTGGGCATGGGACCCGCTGACCAGCATCGTGCCTGGACGCCTGGGGCTGCTCGGGGCAGCAGCCCTCTGTAACACTGCGAGGAGGAGGAGGACACCGAGAGCTGATTGCTGTGTTTCTTTTGCATGTGTGTCTGAAAGTTCCTGGGAGAAGGAGTGAGCTGGGGCAAAGGGAGTGTGGGAGAGCAGCGCAATTCAATAGTCAGGTCCCTATTAACTAACCCCTAAGTAGTTCTTCAACCCCAGCTTCCTCGTAATGCTGTGAAATTATAAAGTTTCTGCACTCCAGTACAGGCCAATCTGACCAATGTTGAATTCCTAACAAGTAGAAATAAGTTACAAGAGCGTAGACTTTTCCCTAGCCTTCTGGCTGTCTCCGTGTTCTGAAAATTGCCCAACTGAGTGTAAGTTACTGATTTTCTTTATTTGACATGAGGCTAGGAATTGTGGGCAAAAATAAGTCTTGTTAAAAAAGAAAACTCTTGAATGTGGCTATTACAAGAAATGATAATATTTAAAAGCCCAGTATGCCTTGCAATCTAGACCACATTATTTTGTATGTTCAGATGGGTTGATGATGACATCTTTGAGCATGACCTTACCCAGGGACTCTGAGGCTGTGCATGACCTCCATGAAACCTTTTCTTCCCATTGTGGGCAGCAGTTAGTGAGGAACCAGAGGCCTTTATACTCATGGAAGTTTTTCAGAAAGTATGGCTGGCATTACTGAGCAGAATGACAAAAAAAGGACAATTTTGATACAACTGTTACACTAAAATGAAGTATATAATCTCTTTAGAGGCTGTTTTGATTGGAAGATTCCCACGAGGGTGGTGATTCGTAGCAGTAATAAATTTTACACTAACTAGTGGACTACAGATCATGGGAATCCTTAAAACATGCTGGAATGTTTTAAGATCTTTATTGTGATGGTTATGGCGTGGTTACAAATGTCTTCACATGTCTAAGGCTGGCTGTACAGACTTTTTGCCTTGGGTAATGGTTTTATGAACACATACAAAGTAGAAAGCATGAATGTTTTCAAATACTTGGTGACAGCTGATGAGCAGGTGTTGCTTGCCAGCACTTCCTGCATTCCCAAATCCCAAAGCTGGTGGTTGGCTCTCCATACTGTTATTCTCTCTGCTTTCAATGGGCTGAGTCTTTGGAGGGCTTTAATCTTTTAACTTGATCTCCTCTTCCCTCCTTAGCCACCAAAGGTGTGATTAATCTCGTGTCCAAGCTCAGCTGTTTGCCAGGGTAACAGGGTAACCTTGTGGTGATGACTGGAACCACTCACTCACTGCACACACTGTGGACAGTCACATCTCTCTGGATTTGAGGGTTTAGAGCTGGTGATAGAATCAGTTTGGTGAAAAACCCACAAACCATTTGGCCTTAACTGTCCAGATTTAGGAGCCTTCATAACCACCCTGACTGAAAAGGCATGCCAGGCATGCCATTCCTGTGAAGTCGGTGGGGTTTGGGTTGATTCAGCAGCCTGAAAACCAGGGGTTTTGGAATGATCATATAAAAAGTGCGGCATTGGATGTCAGCCATCACAATGTGGCAATTTAGGCCTTAATGCTTTTGTGTCTCTGGTGGTGTCTCAGGGTTTGGCAGTGATGTTCCCCTGCTGAGGCCCTAATCTGGCAGATAAGGTTGTAAGGATGCCTCAGCCCTGTGTGCTTTAACCCTCACCAGGGTGGAGTAAGATATGCAGGTGCAACACACAGCTTTACCTAAGCATGACAGCAGCATGCACAGAAGCATGAATGCTATACACAGGCAGTTTCCTTTTCTGTAAAAGAAAGCTGAGGATATTTTGGTGCTTTCTTGCGATAGTTATGCAGTGAATGTAACATTTGTATTCCTGAATATTTGAATTTCTCATAGAAACACAGTCCCGAAAGGTGAATGCACCCTGTGAGTGATGGGATGAAAGGAGAGGGGGTGTTTAAAAAAAAAAAAAAGAGTTTTAATGTTATACTTAGCACTCAGCCTACTCTGCAGCCTTGTCTCTTCTTGTAGTAAAGTCCCTTAGGATCCACACCAAGAACCCCAGGAATGAAATATATAATTTCTTTGCTTAGGAACAAAGTTGCCAAAACACAGGTATAAAGTTAAGAACACATAAGCTGGTAAGTTTGTTTCTGCGTGACTGTGAGAGAATGAGAGCTGCTGCTTGCTCTTGTCCAGTTGGAGGAGAGATGGGTTTTCACATCCTCTCCAGTCATGGATCTGGGAAGCACCACATCAGTGCAGGTGGGCACTGTGCCTGGAGGAGGTGGGTTTGCCTTTCCCCTTGTCCTAACCACTTTCTCCTCCAAACGCTGACAAAAACTCCATGCAGCCGTGTTCAGAGAGTTGATCTGGGTGAAAATTAACCATCAGCCTCCCCCTCACTCCCTTTATCCCTGCCTGATTCTCAGCCTGGCTGCAGGGCTGCTTTACTCTGGCCGAGGGAGGGGAGTATGGGGCTAGAAGGAGGCAGGTGCAGTGCAGGACCACCTGAAAATGGCTATAGAGCTTTAGTTTGAGGATCTGGTCTAAAGTCTGTGAGGTCACTTGTGTAGTGATAGCATCCCTTGAGCATCTAAGCACTGCTGTCTGCACTGAGCTCTCTGTCACCACCGTGCTTTCTGAGTGAGTTTGGATGTGCAGCTTTTGCAAAGTTCCTGCCTGCACAAAGTGCTGCCCAGGTTTGGGCAGAGGAGTAGAGACATGATGTTTAGAGGACTTCAGTGGGAAATTTTCTACATTTATTCAGTCACAATCATTTTGGCCCTGTTTGTCAGAGCTTCACTGAATTGAGCAAACCCCAAATGTCCTCCTCAGGAGGTGATTTCAGAATCCTATCATCTGGGCTCTGAGCAGCTGTGTTGAACTTGGGCCAGCAAAGTGCACTGGTCTCTGGTGTGTAAATACTTTGTGTGAGCTGGAAGCTTCCGTATGGCTGCTCCTTGGCCTGCTGCAGCATAGTAGCTGTCACCCTGCCCTGCCCTGTCTGTCAGGGGACCAGCTGTCCACAAGCCAGCCGTGCTCACTGTCCTCCCTTGGTTGCAGGCACACTGGCCTGCTTCCATGGGCAGATCCTGCTCCTGACAGGTGGGCTCCTGGGTGCTCCAGGATGAAGTAATGGGAGACATGCACTGTCAAGTGTGGATACTTCCTCGTCACTCCTCCTTGCTGTCTGCCCTGGTTTGTGAGGAATGTGGTGGTTTTGCTGCTTCACGTCACAAAGAGGGAAGTGTAGGCTTTAACGATTTTTAATCAGTACTGGGTGGACAAGTCCCTGCATGTAAACATTTATAGTTCTGAATTTACTTACCTAATTGTTTTTTAAGTCATAGATTAAGTCATAGTTTGACCTGCTGTGCTACCCAGGCCATAGTATCAAACCTTACTTAGTATTGAATTAACTCATTAACTCAGCCGGTTTTGAGGTTTGTGATTTCAACTTGTAAACTTGATGTCTGGGGGATGGAGGGGGTGTTGATGTAAATAAGATTTTTCTTGCCACAAAACCCCCATGTTCTTGCTCGGATTTGTGATTGTTTGGCTCAGAAGTAGTAGGACTGATTTCATTCAGGCCCCTTGCAAATATTGCTGAGGCTATCCTTGATTGTGCAGTGCATGCCTCTGAGAAAGCAGAGCAGCAGGAGATGAGAACCAAGGCTTTCTTAGCCCTGGTAGGATTCGGCTTTGGTGGTTAATATTACAAACCCACTGCAGCTCATGTGTCAGGCTGTGCTGCAGGAGAGGAAAGCATCTGTGGCTGCAGGCAGGTGATGTGAGAGGGCTGCCTGACCTGTGTCACAGCACAGCAGTCCTGTGGGGCAGCTGGGGAAGGTGCTCTCTGGTGTCACACACCACCTCTGGGAGCCAGTGGGCAACGTGTAGCATCCTGAAGGCATCAGGACTGCTCCCATCTCCCCTGAGGGTCCTGGGGCAGGTGACAGCAAGTGCACTGCCCTGGGAGTGCAAGTGCCAGGGTAGGTAAAGGTGGTGTGGGAGCAAAAGAGGGAGTGTGTTGTTTGTGTGACACAGCAGGGACTGTGCTCCTGCTTCTTGTGTAAGTGTTGCAGTGTTCTAATTGACCTCTGAAAATGGTAGCTTCATCCTGAGCCGAAAATGTCTTTCTACATGACTGATCACGATGAACGTAAGCTCAAGCAGCTCTTTAATTAGCTCAAGAATGCTTCTCTTTACCTTGAATGCTTCCTTCTCACGTTTTCCTCTGCTGCTGCATGCAGTGCAGTGCTTGCAGAATGGCAGCTCTGGGCTGTGCAGCAAGGACTCAGAGCATGGCTGTGCTGTCTCAGCCCTGCCACCCTGCTGCATGCCGCACAGCCCTGCACAGATGGGAGTGACAGCTTTTGCTGCAGTGCTGCACCCTCGCTACGTGTTGCAGCAAAATCTGGCAGACTTTGTTTCCACAGTCGTTCTCAGGATTGCTTTAATTAAAATTGCTTCTGTATGCATTATCTGGCTCTTAAGGTTCAGCACTGGCTTGTGTCTTCCCCGCTGGATTGATTTGAAAATCACAGGATATGTTTCTGAGGCTGCAGAGGCTCCAAGGTTGTGCTGATCATCTGATTCCACTGCAGCACTTTGAGCTGCTTGTGCCTTTGAGGTGCCTGTGCCTCACGTGGGAGTGCAGTGGGTTACCTTAAAGGGAAAATCTGATGAAACTTCTTCAAGAACTTGTTGTTACATGTGATATCTTAGTGGAATTTGCCGGAATAGAATGGAGATTCCTGACCTAGGATCTGGAACAGAGCTGCAAATACATTAATTCTCAGGTAGTGTGAATCATTTGGAAATTTGTCTGTTTTTACTGGAAAACAATAATTTGTGGATGATAATAAATAACTACTAGTACTGCTTTGTGGTGAGAATTTGAACGTGAAGCAATTGAGAATTCCTAATGAAGTCTCTCACTCTTCTGTCTGCATCCCATTCTGTATAGCTGCTCTTCAGGATTGTTTTTAATGTTGCTGAGTGTGACTAATGTCTTTGCATAAAGGTATCCTGTGCAATGTGGGTGTTGATGTTTCTGTGTGAGTTTTGGCTGTCAGTATATTGTAAACTGCCTGCATATGCTCTGAAATTCTCAGGACGTTCCCTTTTTGCATTGGGCACGGAACAAGAAGCACAGTTTGGAATAGGTCTTTTCCTTTTGTCTGTAACCACTGTCACATGATGTGTGAAGGGGACAGCGAGTATCAGCAGTGCTTTGGGAAAGCTGTGAAATTGTGTTTGAAGGTGACTGCAGGAACAATGCTGCAGTGGAGCAATACCAGCTGTGGAGGTGGGGAGCTCTTTCCCAGCAGTGATGGGAAGATGGGGAGGCTCTCTGGGGTACAGACCACAGGCAGGCTGCTGGTAGCTGCTGTACAAGGGCTGAGAGGTGCAGGCAGAAACAGCAGCTGCTGAGTGCAGGGGAGCAGCTGTGCCCTGCTGACTGCCCTGACTGCCAGGTAGCACTCCTTGGGTCTGGGTCACCTGCCCCTCATTTCCCTCCTCCAGCAGCAGGAGTGGCAAGCCCCATTCTCTAGCTTCTCTGGCTGTCTCACAACAGAAATGTGCTCCCAAGTCCTTACACACAGCTTATCTCCATTCACTTTTTCTCTGCTGCCTACGCTTGGAGCTGATTTGCGTGTGAAGGGGACAGCGAGTATTATTTTTTTTTTTTTTTTTTCCCTTTTTTTTTTTTTTTTCTTCCCTTGTTTCTTTTTTTAGTAATCTCTGCCTTGCATGTCTCTAGTGACTGCTGCAACTGCTGGGGCATGTGGCTGAGCATTCAGCACAGTCCTTGCTTTGGTGCTCAGCTGTGTGTGAGCTGGTGGGGCACACAAAGCATCTCTATCTGCAAAAGCAAGAATGGCAGCAGCAAGCTGGACAGGCTCAGCAAAGCACTGGCAACATGGCAATGGCTGCGTGTGAGGCAGATCAAGAGAAGGCTGCTCTTTTCTGCTCAGGACAGGTGAGATGGTGTCTGAAGTGTCATGAGATTCAGGTGGATATTTCACTAAACCAGGCTGCCTAAAGCACCATCCAGCTTGACCTTGGACACTTCCAGGGATGGAGCATCCAGAGCTTTTTGGGTGACTTGTGCCAGTGACTCACCACCTTCACAGGGAAGAATTTCTTCCTCATATCCAATCTTTACCTACTCTCTTAGATTGGAACCAGTGCCCACATCCCATCACTGCAGTGTGGTAAAATGTCTGTCTGTTTCTTTACTATAAACCTTCTTTATATATTGAAAGACCTCTTATATATAAGATCTCCCCAGAGTCTTCCCTTTTCCAGATTGAACAACCCCAAATCTCTCAGCCCTTCTTCACAGAAGTATGACAGCCCTTGGATCTTTTTTTGTGGCCTCTTGTGAACCCACTATTTCTGGAGTCCTTTCTGAGGACTCCAGAACTCCAGATGTAGAGCTCCAGGTGAGATGTCACGAGAGCAGAGTAGGAGAATCACTTCCCTTGACCTGCTGGCCATAATTTTTTTGATGCAGCCAAGGACTACTGTTGGCTTTCTAGGCTGCAAGCACACATTACTGGGTCATGTCCAATTTTTTGTCCACCAACACCCCCAAGTCTGTTTCTGCAGGGCTGCTCTCAATCCATTCATCCACCAGTCTGAACTGATGCTGGCTATTGCCCCATTCCAGGTGCAGAAGGTTGCAGCATGGTAAATCCTGACTGAACATAAAGGAAAATAATTTTCTCCCTGAGGTTGTTCTGATAGGAAAGAGGGCCTGAGGGGTTGGGGCATTTCTGACCCTGGAGATTTTCACAACTTAATGCAGTCCTGAGCAACCTGCTCCAGCTTTGGACACTAGCCCTGTCTGGAGCTGGACTAAGGTTAGCTCATCCCCTTACTGCTAAGATGAGAGAGAAAATGTGCATTTCCTACTCTTTCCCTCCTTTGTAGAAAGGAGCAGCATGGTGTGGGAAGCAGTGTGGTCCTGTCTCAGTACAGCCACGCCAGTGCTTCCTTCCTATGAAACATTCTTCCTTCCTTCAGTCCAGGGAGTACAAGGGGAAAAAGGACACATAAATAACAATGCAAGTGAGCGTGGTGACAGCCATGCCCTGGAAAAGTCCTGGAGGGGATCCTCTGCTGCCATTTTTGCCTTATGCTCTATTTCTCACTCTCCACTTCTTAAACATGCTGCAAGAAAAGCATATGCCCTCTTGGCTCTGATCTTCATTTAGGATAGGATTCAGATAAATTAATGCTTGGCATGAAGCCTGCAGATTTTGTCATTAGCATCTTGTGTAATGCTTGCAGAAATACCTGTGCTCTAAGAGCAGTAGAATTTCTGTCTGCTGTCCATTAGTCAACAGCCTTGGATAACCAGTGGACTTAAAAGCAAATGCTGGCTGCCTCGTAGAATTGCCTGGTTAGTACAAGGTATTTGGAGATTTTTGGTTTTCTGGCAGCATGAAATGGAGAATTTGGAACAAAGTTTTCTCATGATAATCATGAGTTGAGTGGCGTCTTTAACCCTTTCATGTCCTATGGACAAGAGGCTGGTGGGGGATGGAAGAACTTTGGAGTTGCTGATGTTATTCAGCCTTGTCAGTGGAAGAAGTATGGGTCAGGACCTTCCTAGTGGAAATCCTGTCCCACACTTGTGACTCTGAACAGCTTCTCAGCTTCCTGCTGAAGGAGGCAGCTGGATGCTGAGGATGATCTCTTTGGGAAGTTCCAGCTGTTGTGCTGTTTCAGTGCCCTCCTTAGTCAAAGGAGATACTTTATCCCCAAGCACTGAGGAGACACTTTTCCCCAAGCAAATGGGGAATTACTCTGGCCCAGTTTTGGAAAGAAGGAGCAGAGGCCAAGTATCCCTCTGCTGTCTTTTTCTGCATTAAGGAGAATCCCAGCAGTGGCTGCTGAATGCCCCAGCCAGTTCCCAGACCTTGGACCTCTGGCTTGTGGAGAATATCAGATGCCCTCACAGCTCTTCCCAGAGCAGAGTGTGTAGCACAGGGCATGGGGCTGCTCTCTGCCTGCTCGGGCAGTGGGGTGCCCTCACCTTCATGTCCTGCTTGCCCTGCTCCTGGCACTGTGCTGTATGTGTGTGAAATGCCTGTTTTCTTTTTGAGAGGCTCAGCCTGCAAGTGAGTTTGTTCCATCCATTAACTCATCAAGGCTTTCCAGTGGGCGGTTTTCAGTGGCACAGCTGCCCAGTGTCATAACACCATCTTGGCAGCTTGTCTTGGAATCTCCCCATTGTCCATGGAGCGTTAATTTTGAGGTTAAAGTCCCCAAGCTAGAAGCATGCTCTCACAAAGGCAGCGTGTTCCTGTTTGTAAATGTTATTTTATTTACCTTCTTGTTACCTGAGGGTATTTTCAGCAATAAACTGAACAAAAGACTACTGTTAGGATCTTCCAATCCACCCAGCTGTCCTCATTGAGCAAATCATATTTAAGAGTGATTTATAAGTCATTTATAAGTTCCTGAATACCTCCTTTCATTTGACTTCACACTTGCCAGTGAACAAAAAAGCTGTAGGTTGGGAGCTCAGAGGGGAAAAAAAAAATCTGGTTATTATAAAGGAGTCCGAGATCACAATTAGTATTTGTGGTACAGCCAGGGGACAGAGTTACCAACTGTTTGTATTGGGAGGCCTTGTAGGATCTGGAGATTACTGCTGGTGTGTTGGTTAGCCAGCCAGCCTTCAGCTACCTGCCCAAGAGCTTGTGAGACACTGCCCGTGGTCCACCCAGCTCACATGACTGGGGAGAAATCACCCAGGCTTTGGCTGCAGTGCCTGTGACTCAGAGCCTGTGCTGGGTGGGTACCTGCTAATGGCAGGGCGTCTGTCCTGCCTCGTCTTGCCTGCTGCTTGCTGTCCTTGCTCCTGCAGGGCAACCAAGCAGCTCTGGAAGAGATCCTGAGCTGGGGACGGCATCTTGGCTTGGTAACAGCACCCAGAGTCTTGCTTCAGAGCGGGTGGATTTCATGAGTTGCAGACAAAGGGTTTGCCTCAAGCTGGAAGTGATGCTGCTGGTGTAACCCAAGCTGGCCAGCCTTTATGCCTGTTCTGGGTTGATGCTAAATTGTATCCCCATTCGTCTGTTTAGCTCAGACATAAGTTTTGTACCTTTAAAACTGGATCTGAGAGTGAAGGAGAAGCAGTGGAATGTCTGAGGTGGTTGTTTTCTAAACATAAAGATCAGAGTTTTCAGCTTTCCCTCACACATGGCCTGTGTTTGCAGAGAGCTCTCCTTTGCTTTTTGTCAGTTTTTGGCCAACTGAGGCAGAGAAGTTCTCTGGACTGTGAGTTTCTTTTTTTTCCTTTTTCTTGGCACTGTTTGACCCTGCTCTGGTTAAACACCCAAAGGGCCCCAGGAGCTCCCACCTGTGTCCCACCGGGCCTGGCCTGGGCCCGGCCTTTCCCAGCCCTGAGGGACCGACAGCAACTGAGCCGAGCTCCAGCCCCGGGAGAGACTTTCTGAATTTGGCATCTCTGCGGGGCACACAGAGGTTCAGATTTGCTTTCTAGAGGGACTCCATCTGGAGGTTTTTTCCCAAATTTGCCCTAAACCAGGACAGTGCCAGAGGCATTTCTAATGGCTGACAGGTTCCTCCTGGACTTTTCGTGACAGTGATGTTAACCCTGCTGTTCCCCACAGCTGAGGTATGCTGCTGGTCTCTCCCACATCTCTAACAGATGTTTGTCCAAAAGCTGTTTCTGCAGACAGCTGCAGTGAGCTGCTGCAGTGCTGCCCCTGCCAGCGTGCCTGCATGCCAGGCACTGCAGCTCCCCTAACACACAGCCCTCTCACTGGGAGTTTACAGTTCCAGTCTAAACCCTGCTTTGCTCCAAGAGCAGCAGCAGCGGCACCTGTAACCTGAATCAGATTCCCTGGCATCCTCAGGGGCCCTTCCTTGTGTCTGAATTGCTACAAATTGCAGACTTTGTTCAGCCCTTTCCATTTAGGCAGATCAGACTGCTGAGCATGCCTGCAGAAGTACTGCTGCCCATCTATCCCAGTGTAGGGTCCTGAAAATGTGCCAGCAATTTAATCTTCTGCATCTGCACTAAGCAGGGCAGGTGGTGGGTTTGCATGGGTGAGGCTGGGTCAGGTGTTGGCCAGGCCAGGGCAGATTCTCACAGACAAACCAGGGGGAACAGCAGAGTGCCCTGAAGAAGGATCCCCTCAGCAAGAGCAACTCTGCACAGACTTGGGGTAAAACTTCTGCTGATTTGGGAGATTTCTGATGATCATGTATCTTTCTAGTGGTAGGGCTGTTCTGTTCAATGGGTGGATAGCAATGCTGATGATTTATAAAGCTGACCTACAAGACAGAAGTTAAAAGTGGCTTATGCTTGAATACTGAATTTTATTAGAGTAATTAGTCCTAGATGTCTGCTTAGAATTTTTGATTTAAAGGGCTGTTAGTAAAGATTAATGGAAGATTAAAATTTAGACACTTACTGAAATATGAATGATCCTTTTTTTTCCAGGTCACATTTTATTTCCTTGTGCTACCATGCCATCAGTCTGAGGATCTGTGCAGTGCTTGCTGGACCTGCTCAGAACAAAATCCTGCAGGCACAGAGTAGAAGGAAGTGCAGGGCAAGGTATGCAGAGAGGACAGGGCACCTTTCCTGAAATGGAGCTAAAGTTGACTGTCTAAGCTGTTCCCAAAAGGTTTTCCTACGAGTACTGAGGAGTGGGGACCATCCTGATCCATGGATTACTGATCACATCAGTGCTGCCTTATGTTTGTACAGTTCTTGGCTTGGCTTGGCCTGGATCTTCTGGGTTTGGCCCAGAAGTTGACAATGTCTGTCATGTTTGGAGGTTTAAAGGGGCAGGGGTTGTTCTGTGCCAGTTGGCCTTGGCACAGAGGACAGACCTAAGGCTCATGTACTGATACAGGTGTACCCTGGTGCTCTTTTTGGTCACTGCTGACAGTGCAGTCTCCAAGGGGCCATTCATCCACCTGCCCTTAACAAACTGGGATCAGGGCAGTGATTATCTGATAGTGCTGCAGACTTTTTTTGTCTGTGGGGAGTGCCTGAATATTTTTGTATTGAATGCACACTCTAGCAGACTACATTTTGGGTACACGGGTACCACACACAGGCTGGTTGCCTGCCTGTCCTTTCATTTCTGTCCAAGGCAGAGCATGGATGGATTGGGAGCTGCAGCAGTCCAGGAGAGGCAGTAGGTATGGCAGCTCCCCAAGCTGTTTCTCTGGCAACTGTAAGAGAGCTAAAAAGCTTTCCTTTTGGCACTTACAAATTTCAGTGAATGGATTCTTCCAGGGAGAAAGTCACAAGAGTAGCCAGTTGTCTGTGCTTACAGAGTTCATGAGCTCGTTTTTTTGGGAGGACCTTTGGGGCAATCCCAGTTTTCTGCAGGGTTTGTAGGGATCTGCATGCAAACATCTGAGTGGCTGAGCCAATCTTTTAGCCAGAAAAACTCACAGCAATCAAAGGAGTATTCCTGCAAAGCTGACTCAGATGTCCTTCTACTCTGTTAGGAGAATGGAATGTGCCCTGTATCAGACAGGATGCAGAGAAACACACAATACTCTGTAATTTTCATGCCAACAGGGATGTGTTTGTAGCCATGTGGTTCTTGGGTATAGTGTTAGAAAGAATGTGAAGGTTAGAGCTGCCTACGCCTAAAGAGCAAAATGATTTAGAGATAGTTATGAATGCTTGAAGTTAATCTTATTAAGTGTATTGTACCACGCAGGCCTTTCCCAGCTCTGTAGATGTTGCTGGAATTGTATGGGTTTATGCTTTTGGGTGTGTAGCTGATTTGCAGTGTGGTACTTGTCAGATGTGAAGTGTTAGTCCTGTTTCACCTGGACAAGTGTTTGTGACAGGACAATAAGGGAGCCCCAGAAGATAATGAGAGCTCTACTGGATGAGAGCAGTGGCTGGAAAAGGGCCCCTAGGAAGGAGGAGAAGGGGAAGTGCAAGTTTTGTGTCAAGTGGCCTTGCTGAACTAGGAGTGGGTCCCTGTTGGGATGACCTTGAGGGATTTTTCTTCCACAGATGTGTCTAATTGCTGCTTTATGAACCCATAAGGACTTCTAGCTTCCATAACATCAGGCAGCAAGAAGTTCCCTAATGTGCCACTACAGACAAGCAGAAGCAGGGCACTGAACAGAGTGAGCCCAAGCAGAGACAAGCAGAAGGTAACAGGATGGGACAAGGGAGAGAAAACACCAGCAGGAGCTGGGATTGATGTTACTGGCCCAGCCTTCAGCACAAGCATGACAGGAGAGGGTGAAGGGAATGGCATTGTGCTTGAAAGGTAAGATTTGTGGTGGCCAGATGAAGAGGGTAGAAGAGCAAGTTCAGGATCAAGATTATGAAAGTGACAGTGTGGAAGATAGGCTTATTAAAGTGACAGTGTGGAAGATAAGTCTGAGAAAAGATTTTACTGTACGCTAAATATCTGGGAATAGTGGAAATTTGAGAAGCACAAGAGATGTAGTCATGCAGGAGAGAAGGAAAGGAGCAGAGGAGAAGGCACTGTAGGTCCAGCTGAGGTGCCTGTCTCCTCAGCATCCTGGCTGTACTAGCAGCCCAAACCAGATGTTGGGGAGGAACATGAAAATAATGAATAGCTGTATTCCTATTGTCTGCTTCCAGGGATGTCCTGAGTCATACAACTTTGGGTTCTTTACATTCTTTACATCTTTGACATATTTCATTCATTTTCCTACCTATTTTCTGCATCTTGCTTGCTCTCAATCCTTTCAGTTAGTCTGGGGCTTTCAGCTAGCCCATGGGTGGCCCAGATACCTTCATGCTAGCACATGTTTTGGGGCTGAAGCCATGGTGAGAGCCATGGCCCCTGAAGTCCTTTCATAGCTGAGCTTGATGGAGATGGGAGGGAGGGATGGAGGGTGAAGGAGATGGGAGACCTCTGTGTCCAGTAATTATTACAAAAGCACCACTGAGCTGGGGCTGCTTTTCCCATGCCATGTGCAGGATGCTGCCAAGTTTGTGACTCGCTGAAGAGATGCCTGCATAGTGTTTGTGAAATCAAATGTGACAGTAAAATCTGCTTCTGAGGACAGTACAAGTGGCAGCATGGGAAGAAATAAAACATCTTTCTCAGCTTTGATTCCAGTGCAGGCACATAGGAGTAACATGCTGAGAGGCTTGGGAAGTGTCAGTCCATTTCTGATCAAGAGCTCCAGAGTATGGGTAACATTTTCCTTGCCATGGGGCTCCCAGGGCAAGGCTGCCAGCAGCAGCCCTCTCTTTGGCACTGTGCAGGTTGACACTGTTCTCTACTGCTGCTGGTCAGCAAGTGCTCAGAGCTGCTTTCAGTGAGCCCTTCAGTGTGAGTCAAGCAGTGATTTCAAGGGGGACCCAGAGGAGAGGGGCTTTGTCGAGGAAAGCAAAATCTCTGCTGTGCTATGCACACTAAAACACAACTGCTCCAACCCCAGTGCTACTCAAAGCACCTGCTGGGAGCATCCGTGGGTGGCTTTATGCTCTCTGCTTTTGCATTGGCCCTGCCAGCTCCATGTTGGGAAGTTTATTTTATATTGCAAGGAGAAGAGCAGTGCTGAGGAGTTCACTGGGTGATTGGAGTGTTGACGTAGGGTCAGTGTGATTCAGTGATGTGCCAGATCCTCTCTGGCATCTGCAGAGCCTGCTGCAGTGTCTCACATTGCTGTGGATGCTATTTGGTGTCATCATTTGAGTTTCCTTGAAGGTTGTGGTTGCTGTGGTTATTTTTGACTGCTGTCTCATTATTTCACATCTCTAGTCTCCTATTGTATTAGTCAATAGTCAATCCACTTCCAGATTGCTGAGCTTTTTCCTGACTTTTAGAATTTCCTCTCCCACTAGATGCAGCCGTTTCTGAGACAATTCATCACTCAAAATGTATGCATCCCCAAAAGTCACTTGGCATTTTGCCTTTGTGTTCAGTAGGGTCAGAGGGCCCCTGTCCCCATCCCGTGTAAGCAAATGAGTCAGCTGCCTCCTCAGCTGTCCCAGGAGGTTGTTAGATGCCTGCAGGTGGTAATGCAGGGTTGGTGTCACAAGGGGACTTTGGCTCTTGTTCAGTCTGTCTTGTTTTTGTCTTTTCTTTGAGTGTTTTTCTCCTGTTCTCATGACTATGTGTCATTGTGTCAAGTCAAGAACCAGGTGCTGGAAAGAACTCATAAAAGGCAAAATCACATTAAGAAAAACTTTCCTTCCTTCTCTTTAACTGATTGAGGCTCTGGCCATGGTATTGCCATGCACTGCAATTTGTGACACCTATGTCCTTTCTATAGCTGGTAGAGGAATTTTACTCTACAAATGAGGAATGACATGCTGGACTCCTCCCAGCTCATTCCACCCTGGGGCAGGGAAGATAAGTCCCAGTGAGGCTCTCACCACGTTGAGCTGTGTTCCAAGCATGATTCATCAGCAGCATTACCTTATGTGAGCATGACATGTTCACACTCCCTTGCATACGTAGGCAACACCAGAAAGCTTTTAATTAAAACTGCAGGTGTGTGTGCACACGGGCAGAATCCAACCACCACAAATCTAACCTACACTTCAGGTGGGAAAGTAGGCTTTAGAACAGGAGGATATTCCATCAGCTTCTCCCTGAGCTGCTTGGCCATTGGGGGCTGCTCAGAGGGAACTTGCTACCCCAGGTTCTGCTGGGGTACATCCACAGAGCTGTCCTCGTGCCTGCAGTGACTGTCAGCCACCTGGTGTCATTTTAATGCACAGTCTGGAGACCTGCCTTTAAAGCTCTCTTTCCCCAGATGTGTCCAAACACTCCTAGCATTGTGTTCAGTGCAAAAATACAGTTCCCAGGGATAGTCTGAGTAACAGTTTAGTAGAAAATAGAACAGGGGGGATCTAAGTTCACCCCAGCATTTGGGGGAGTGGAGGGAGTAGTACCAGATTTATGCTCCATCCATAAGAGCATGGACAGTAGCCCTGCTCTTCTCCTCACCTGAAACTGGGCCACCTGTCAGCTGAGGAATGCAAATCTCAGCCTGTGTGGTTTCACAACACAGAGGATTCCAAGGACTCAAACTCCAATGAGACAAATTGCTTTTCTATTCTCTGATTATAGCTTTGCTAGAATCTATTGATTTTCTATTGCCTTTGATGAGTGCTGTTCTCCAGAGTCTATGGGAAACCCTGGCAACTTCAAGGGCAAACAAATTAGTACAAAGAGATTGCAGACTAAGCCATTAATAATTCTCATTTGTCTTTAGGATTGAGCAAAGGCAAATGTGTCATGTATGCTGTGATGATGGGTGCTGTGGCAGACCAGCAGTGCCATCACTTGGAGCTCAGGCTCACCCAACCACACTGAGGGATGTTGCATTATCAGTATAAAAATGCAAGCAGAAAGATAAAACCCCAGAGATTAAATGCAAAATGTGCTTGTGAGAGCTCAGTGTGTCCCAGTACTCGACAGACGTGTGTGGCAGCTGGCTGCAGTTTGATCTTGGCATGACAGAGAGCACAGCAGGAGTCAGTTCCAACAGTTCTTTGCCCACATGAGTGTTCTGGGGACATCCTGAAATGAAGGGCAGTGGGTGCCTGTGGGACTCATCCCAAAAATGAGCATCTGGAAAAGAGCAGCATTGGGGACCGAAGGAGCTCTGGCAGAGATGGTGGGAGTAGGTCTCAGGTAGTAATCATTTAATTTCTGTTCCTGAAATAGATGATTCATATCTCCCAATTCATAAAGTGTTTAGCTAATGCAAATGTTTCTAGCTGGAGGTTTTTCCCCTCTGTTCACAGCTGTGAACTGACTGTATATGTTTTGGGCAGGCAAGATAAAGCAGTTCCAGGGGAAGTTAAATCCAACGATTCTGCTAAAGAAATGTTTTCATAAAATTTTAGATAATCAGCAAAAGTGAGTGTGCAGAAAAAATTAAATTTAAGAACATGAAGGGTAATTGAGAGTTATGACTCTAGTAAATGTCTTGAACACTGAATTCTCACAGCTGTTTAACAGGATGCTGTAGCCAAAACCATGCAGAGTGAGAAGAGCCCTCGAAGGCAGTCTGTGTTAAACAGAGGGAGCAGGCAATTGATAATGCTAAATATAAATGGAGTTAGGACAGACACACACCTGTTGAGGAAGATCAGAAAACTCAATGATGAATCCATGGGGAAAAGTAGAATCAGAATGAGTCATTTAAATAGTGAATCCTGGTAAATTCACTGCAGTGTTTGGTACTAAGTTATTGCTTTGAATTGGTTACAATGTCTGAAATTGGAGTTTGTGCTGTAATGAAGAACCTTTTAAGTCAGACAAAATCTTTTTTCCTTGTAGGTAGTTACTGGCCACATATTTTGCCTTGATACTTTATTTGAGTAACAGACTGGAGTTGGAGACTCCCCAGGCTTCCTACCTGTCTCATTTAAAGAACATTCCTTCAGTAACTCAGATCTGAAGGGATGCTCTTGTGCCTCTTGACTTAATGCAGGACTGCCCTTGTTGTTGAGGTTGAAATCAAGTCTTTAAGTTTTAAAGAGTAAAGAAGCACACCTGACTGCTTTTCTGAGCTTTTCCAAAGCTTTCCTCAGCTTTCAGTTCATGTTTTTGATGCATGGCTCCTGGAGAAAGAGTGGCATCATTCCTGGGGAGACAACAGCCACCCATATCCTGTGCCTGAGCCCATGCCTGGGTCCCTTTGCTGTCACTGAGGGAGTTCTCCTCCTGTGGGAAGTCCTGATTCCCTGGCAAGGTCAGGTGAGGACAGCTGAGCATCTTTTTCTCTTTGGGTCTAGAGGACTCTAGAGCTAGGCAGAGTGAGATGCATCAGTCTTGAGTGTGTAAATACAGTCCAGTACCACATACAGAATCTTGTCATCCCTGCTGTTGTACTTGTAGTCAGTATTTGCTCTGGTGCAGCCCAGAGGAGCTGTCCCTGAGCTGCAGGGACATCAGCTGTGAGCACTGAGCCTTTCTGGGGTGTCCAGGCATTCAGCCTGCCAGGCTCTTTCATCTGATGTTACATGTGACTCACGTGGCTCTGTTAAACTGAACTCTCCCTAGTTCATTTGCCACTGCCACAGTTTACTCTCTGTTTATGAAAGTTATCATCCTCTTCTCTTCCTGTGTTTTTTTTGTTGTTGTTTTGGTTTGGGTTTTTGTTTATTTTTGGGGTGGGGTTTTTGTTGTTGTTTGTGGTTTTTTGTTTGTATTGGTGGTTTGGGGTGGGTTTTTTGTTTGTTTGGATTCTTGAGTTTTGTTTCGCTTTTTTATCAGTTTAAGTATTTGATGTTTGTTTTCTTTTCCAAAAGTTTTAAGACAGAGGTAGGCTGAGAACTGCTTACTTTTCCAAAAGAGAGAAAAATATGAAGTCTATACATTTATATCAGATTGTTCAGTACATTTACAAGCTTTATCAGATTTATTTTACAGCTCCTGTTTAAATATCCACCAACAATATTAATTAGCATTAATAACAGTCCCAGTGTCTGACTCCTGTACCATTTGTTCTGATACTTTGATATCATTGACAGACTGGACAGTTTAGGCTGCAAGTCCCCTTGAGTTCTCTGGTCCAAGCCCTAACTGAAATCATGACTTCAAAGCAGTCACTGCCTAAGATATTGTTTTATATTGACCAATTCCCCTCAATCTTAGAAATGTGCACTTTATTTGTAATACTGATTTGGTCTGGTTTTGTCTCTGAGCACTGAGGTTACTTCTGGCTGTGTTAGGAAGTTAAAGGCACTCCAGCTAAGAGACTTGTTGTAGATCCTTTCTCTTATTGTCTGTAGAAGATGTTGCTTTACAACTCCTTCTCCTTATTAAACTAATTAGTGTGAGCCTCTTTCCTCTCTGGCAGTAAATCATATCAGCTGGGGAGGTTCTGGGAAGTTCCAGAGCAGCTCTGAATACCTCTGTGCATGGAGGTCCCAGAGCCTGTGAGGACCCTGTGGCAGTGTTAAAGCAAAGCCACATCCAAGCCCAGCCACCAGCCCTGTGCAGGTCTGCCTCCATCACACTCTGGGGACGAGGCTGCTCTCACTTCCCAGCCAGCAGCTGGTGCTGGGTTAACCATTAACTCCCAGCTCCATGGCCTGGGAGGGACAGGCTTTTGTTTTCAGAGCCCTGAATCTGCTCTGTGGCCGTTCCTGAGCTGGTCCAGTGACATTTCTCCTGGGGGTCTGCTGGGGTCTGAACAGCCTTTCCTGCCTGCAGGCAGCTGCAGTGGCCTTGCAGGGTGTGGACAGCATGAGGGAAGGTGATCCAGGAGCAGACAGGGCCATGGTGGGAAGGGAGGGGACAGTCATGTGGCCAAGGCTGGGTGCACAGGACACCAAGGTTCCTCCCCAGGTACTGTTTGCAGGGCTCCTTCCAGGGGCTGGAAGAGCTGTGGTGACTCCCCCACAGTGAGGGAGGTCCCTCGGGGGGGACACAGGGTGCCCAGTGTGCACCAGGAGGGTCCCAGGGCCATGGTGGGTGCAGCCCAGGCCCCCCTGCCTGCCTGGAACTGGGTGCCCTCCAGCCCAAGGATGTGTCAGGGTGCTGCTGCTGCCCTTACTGGCACTGTCTCCTCCCCACATCCTGCTCATCACTTCTTGACACTGTAATAGGAAACTCCTGCGTGTTTCCTCTGCAGAGTGGTCCACAAAAATTCTGGAGGTCAAGTCCTGCTCCAGGACAGACTTCCTGAGGGAGGGTGCAGCTCAAAGAGCTGCAGTCCTGCCTTCCTCCAGTCAGGTTTGCAGTGGCCTCGCACGCTTTGGGCTGTGCCTCAGGCCCAGGGCTAATGCTGAGTGCCAGGGGGGCCAGTGGCCATTCTAGTCTGCCCAGGGGCCCCTTCCTGCTCCTCCCTCCAAGCACAGAGGGACTGTTTAAAAAACACCCTGCCAGCTCTGAGCTGAGCTGGGAAGAGTTCACACTGAGTGTGTCAGAGTGTGCTGATGTGTTCTGACTGCTGCTCACACTCAGCAGCAACAAGGAGAGGCAGGAGCAACTGCTCATCTCCTGGGTGGGGGAGTGGGTGGCAGCCAAGGGCAACAACAGCTTTTGAAATGGGAGGGAAAAGCTTGAAACTCCACTGGTAGAGTGTCCTAGGGATGTGACTACAGCCCAGGTGAAGATTCCTGCTGAGCAGCCTGAGGTGCCAGAGGAATAGTGGCAGTGTCAAATGCCAGCAGCTCCCAGTCCCCTCCACCTGCCAGCTAGCATGGGGGGCTTTCCCCATCCTCAGTGGTTACCATGTGGCTGGGGATTGCTTTTTTCTAATTCTGTTCATGGTTCCTGAATCTTCATCCTGAGGTGTCTTCAGGAGACTGGTGCAGTTCTGGAAAGAGGTGTCTGCTGCATGGACATGTCTGTGTACAGGGACCTGAGTCCTGCACGAGTGTGACCCTCTGCAGCCTGGGATCTCACACGGGAGCAGCTGCACTGCCTGTGGAGCACTGGCTGAGGATCCTCTGCACAAAGCACCTGTGCACAGCAGCAGAGGAGGACCCTTCCTGCCCCTGGCTGTGGGGAATAGGCTGTTCTTGAAACCTCTATAACCAAAGTAAATGGACTGTGACTCTTCCCTGCAATTTCATTTCACCTAATGTAGTGCTCAGAAATGTGTTTAATTAAATAGTTATTTATATAAACATTTGTAGTGTAACTTAAACAGTGAGTATATTTATATTCTGAGCTCTTATATTGATATTGAGCATTTTTTCTTTCAGGGTGAGATTGCCTCTGCTCAAAGGAACAATAACATACTGGAAATACTCAAGGTGTACACTATTTACCCAGACTAAGAAAAGCTTTATTCTAAAAGGAATAAAATAATCATGGCAGAATGTACAGGTTACAAGGAAACCTCCAATCGGCACCTACGTTTCAAACTGCAGAGCCTTAGTCGCCGCCTTGATGAGCTGGAGGAAGCAACTAAAAATCTGCAGAAAGCAGAGGATGAACTGCTTGACCTCCAGGACAAAGTTATCCAGGCAGAAGGCAGCAACTCCAGCATGCTGGCTGACATTGAAGCCCTGAGGAAAAGAGTGCTGAAGATTGAAGGCAAGGATGAAGAAATTAGGAAGGCTGAAGAGCTTTGCAGATTAATGAAAGAAAAGCTTGAAGAGGAGGAGAGCCTCACTCGAGATCTGAAGTCAGAAATTGAACTCCTTCAGAGGAGAATGGCAGAGCTGGAGAAGCTGGAGGAGGCCTTCAGCAGGAGCAAGAACGACTGTACACAGCTGTGTCTTAGCCTCAATGAAGAAAAGAACTTGACCAAAAAGATATCTACAGAATTAGAAGTACTCAGAGTGAAAGTGAAAGAACTGGAATCATCTGAGGACAGGCTGGATAAAACTGAGCAGACCTTGACAGCTGAGTTAGAAAAGCTGAAATCCTTAGCCCTGAGCTTTATCACAGAAAGAAAACATTTTAACGAAAGAGAAAAGCAAAATGAAAAAATAATCCAGGAGCTAACACAGAAACTAGAACAAAATAATAAACTAAATAGGGCAGATCAAACTAGAAATGCATCCAACTTGCTAGAAAGGTCATCCAACAATCTCCTGGACAGAAATGATATGAGAATTGAAGATGACCTGACTTCTGCACTGCCTTCTAAGGAGACCAGGAGAAAGGGAAGTGTGGATTACCTGAAACATGTAGAAAATGAAGCCAGGAATAAATCAGAAAACCAAAAGAATAAAAACCAGGAAGACAACAAAGTTAAAGATCTCACCCAAGAAATCGAGAAACTTAAAACTCAGATTAAACATTTTGAATCTTTAGAAGAAGAACTTAAAAAAGTGAGAGCCAAAAATAATGATCTGCAAGACAGCTACTTAAGTGAGCAGAATAAAAACAAACTCTTAACAGGTCAGCTAGAAGAAATAAAAATGCAAATAAAGAAACAGAAAGATCTGGAGAATGGAGAAGTTGAAAATGAAGATACCAGCTTTTCTAGCAGGGGAAAACATGACCGACCTAAATACAGAGGAGTCATGAGTGATTTGGCAGCTGCCAAGCACAAGCCAAGGGAGCTCTCACCGCAGCAGCGCCGCGACAGAGCACGGAACAGAGACTTCTCTGTCAGCACTGACAGCTACAGCCATAGGCAGATGCCCAGTCCAAGCTTAATGAGCAGAAAAGCAGGGAAAGCTTCTGGTGCATCTGCCCTGTCAGACACTGCTGTCACAGAATCAAGAAGACTGGAAGAGAAATCTTCAGTTTCTGCTGTTTCTTCTGGTCAGAGGGAAGGCTGCGTCGTGCAGAACGAGGGGAAGAGATCCAAAGAGCAGCCGTCTGTCCTCAGCCGATATCCTCCTGCTGCACAGGAGCAGAAGGCTTGGAAAGCTCCTTCCAAACCTGTTGGTGATACAGGCCTGAGATCCAAGGCTGAAAAGCCATCTCAGGTGCTCCGTGGCAGCTGCCAGAATGGTGCTGACACACGGGATGAAAAGCCAAGCAGAGGAGAATCAATGGGCTCTTTGGCTGAGAAGCTGAAGACAAGCCAGGCTGAAGTCAGTGGGTGCTTGGGGGACACGCAGGTGGCAAGGGGCAGCCACAGCTCTGCCAATGGCACAGCCTCAGCATACAGGTACCACGTGTCCTCCAGCGTGTCAGTCTCAGACTCTGCTGGCTCCAAAGTGGAAGCAGCGAGCACCTTTGCTGCATCACACAGACAGCCCTCGGAAGGGAGGGCTAAAAGGGCCGTGATCTCCCAGGAAAAAGAAGCTGCAGACTCATCCCTTGAAAGTGTGAAGCTTTCCATGCTAACGAAGCGTTCCCAGCGCTCCAGGAGTCAGGAGGACATTCTGCAGATTCTCACAGGTCTTGATAAAGAGGGCACCGAGCAGTCTTCAAGTTCAACAACAGATCATGTAAATATGGGTTTAAAAAGTGACTCCAAAACCATCCAGAGTAACCAGGAAAAATTTAATTCAGATGAAGAATCAGGGAGAGGCAAAAAGCCAAACACTCAGTCAGATTTTGAGACAAAAAAGAAAATCAGTTCCAAGCAGTTCTCCAATTCTAGTGGAGTTTTTAGAGCATCACTTTTTGAAAATGACAAAAAAACTGTGAATGATGAAGATTCTACCAAGTGCATAAAAACATCAGATGCCAGCACTGGAGGACTGAAATCCAGAAGATCCTTCAGCCCTAGAGAAGCTCTGAGATCAAAAGCCATCATTAAACCTGCAATTGTTGAGAAGGATATGAAGGCAATCATGGGAGAAACCGTTTCAGAGGCAGAGTCAGAAAAACAGAAGTCTACTTTTAAAATGGTAACAAATAAAATGACAAGCAGCATCACAATCTTTCCTTCAGAGCCAACAGCTCCAAGGACCACTGCAGACACAGCAGCAAAGGAAAGGCATGTTAGCACCAGCAACATCAGAGTTGCTTCAAACGAGCCTTCACCATCAATAGCAAACAATGTCCCTTCACCCTTTGAGGTCTCAGTTAACAGAAGTGCTCTGAAGTCATCTGAGACAGACAGAAGTGGAGAGGCAGCCCTGAGAAGTAAAGCTGAGACAGTGGTCTCCAGAAGCAGCATTATGCTAAAGACTTCTGAACTCGTGGAGAGGAACAGTGAGGCACCTTTGGAGACAATCAGCTGGAAGAGCCACGGCTCAGCAGATGCAGGTTCATCCGAAACCAAGCACGTCACTGTGAGAAGTTCCTGGAGAACAAGACAAGGCCTGCACTCCCTGGAGGACTCTCAAACCAAAGCGGAGAAAAGTGCAACTTTCAGTGCCACAAACTTGTGTAGGTCCTCAGTGGACCTTTTAGAAGGGGAAGGCAATGGTTCAAAAACAGACTTACTGGAGCAGACTTCCTCAAGGACGAGTGCCACAGCTAATTCTTGGAGTGCCCCTGAACTGGGGTCCCGAAGGACCAAAAGCAGCTTAAGCGCGTCCGAGCTGCTGACACGCAGGAGCTGTGCCAGTGACCCCACAGCAGCTGCTGCCTCGCAGCGCCCCACGCCACCTGTGAGTACCCTGTATTCAACACTCCTTCAGCTGATGAGGTTTTCCAAGTTGCCTGTTAATTGCAGAATGTGTGATTTGAAATTCTTACAGCTTCTTTCCTAAGCGCTGCCTCTCCCAGCTCCTGCTACCTTCCTTCAGTGAATTCACAGCGCCCACAACTTTCTCACATAAGAGTTACCAGATTTAGCCTTACTGAAATGAGACCCATCTGCTTGGGTCTCATAATGCCATATGAATAACTACATAGTAGCATCAGAGAAGACGTAGTCACAGCTTAAGTAGGACGTGGTATGCTTTTCAGAGTGTGTGGCATTTTAAATTTGGAGTAGCAATGAAAAAATGATGGAAATGAGCAGATTTGAGTGGGGTTGTGCCTGAGACAGAGTTGTAGCTCTAGTGGTAAGTGTAGAGATAGATAAAAAACTCTTTTTGGTAAGAACTTCATGGTTTCCTCACCGGAGTCTGGTCTGGAAATGCTTCTCAGGCATCCCCATAACAGATGGATGGTGGCTGGTAACACAAGGCTGCTCCCTCTTTGCTCTGTGTCCAAATTCCACCTGAAAAGGAGCAAGAGCCACAAGGACAGCTGGGCACTTTCCTGTTCCTTTGACTGGTGCCAGTGAGGGGAGTCCCTTGGAGCAGTGGCACATGCAGACAGCTGCTCTGGTGAGATGTGCTTGCCCTGGGGCTGCAGGCTCTGGCAGGTTTCAAGTGAGCTCACTGGCAGCACGTCCCCTTCTGGCCATGAAACCCCACTCTGGTCTGTGCAGCTCCTGCCTCTGCTGTTCATTAGCACTGCTCTGAGCAGCTGCTGCTGTTGCCAGTCTGCAGGAGGAGCCAGGCTGGCTAATCTGACAGGGCTGCTGGCAGAGGGGATAGGTTCATAACTGAATCACTTTGGCACTGACAAAGAACTGGTGGAGATAGGCAAGGAGTTTTACATTTTCAAATCTTCTACTTCTCTGGCTATGAGAAGCACAGAATTTGCACTTAGCTTTGCAGAGTCTGTTACCTGGTGTTAGAAAGTACAGGGTGGCCTTCCAGCTACATTTGGAAACTGAGAATACATTGTCTCCCTGGCCAGGTGGGTCACAGGCAATCTGTACTGCTCATTGAGGAATCCAAGCAGAGCTGACAGAGTTGAAGTTGTCCTTCTGGATAACAAGCAGTGCTTGAGAAATGAGAGATGCATTCCTAGGGTGTCCTTTATCCCAGGAGTTTCAATTCACTGTGCCCACAGCCTTGACTCTCACAACTGAAGCAGTCAGTCTCTGCTCACAGCTGAGTTCATGTGTGGCTGCTTGCTAAGCCTTAAACAGTGAGCATTTGAGGATTTCTTTTCAGTTTTCCTCCTGGCAGCCCACCCAGGGCTGTGTAGCTCTGCAGGGCATTCTGCAGGTGCTCTCCAGGAAGATGCAGTACCCTCACAGCAGCTGAGGTGTGCCTGACACAGCAGCCTGATCTCTGCCTGGTGTATACCCAGGATTAGCTGGCTGCAGCCTTGCTGTGTCAGGAGAGCAGCCACAGGGTCACTTCACACAGAACTAAGCTCAGCATCTCTCTCTGTGTCATACTTTGCAATAAAATCATCCTCGGCACCACACAGTCACAAACCTGACCTCTTGGTCATAGATTGTGTACTCTTAATTTGTAAATGAGGAGTATGAAGTTAACCTGAAAGACTGCAGACACTCAGTTGTACTAGGTGTATAAAGTGTATGCAATTTAAATGGTTGTATTTGCCCTTGGGACAAAACCCCTTGAGGGGTATCTTCAGGTTTATAATGTGCCTCATATCACAGCAGCTTGTTTCTGCTGGGATTTGTGTTTCAGTTAAAGATGTAGCTATTTTCTCTGGCAGAAGGCTGGGCTATGAAGGTGTCACTGTCCCCTCTTTCCAGCTCCACTATCCACAGTCTGACATTGCCTTGAGACTCTTCTGTGGGAAACGTGGGCTCTGTGCTGTTTTTGCCAAAATCTATCTTCCTCTCTTCCATTGCCACCTTCCCTTTGTGTGTTGCTGATGTGGGCAAATGTCTCTGCTGAAGCTGCAGGAGGTGTTGCCTCTGGAATGCAGCTGCAGGAGCAGCAGCTCGTTGGAAGCTGCTGTGGGAGCCCCAGGAGCTGCTGCTGGAGTGGGTGTTGCAGCCTGGGGACAGCTCCCTCTGCTGCTGGCAGCTGCTCGGGCTCCCTGAAGACCTGAGGCAATGCTGGGGTTCGTGTTTCACAGAGGGAAGTCTGTATTCCTCCGGGGTGATGTTTGATGACATTACTGCAGATGTGCTGGCAGGCAGGGAGCAGATCAGCAGCAGCAATGTCACATGAATGCATGGATTTCTTATGCCTCTGACATTAATAATGACTGGAGCTGGGCTGTCTGCTGCATAAATTTGGCAAAATTCTACAGGCAGGCTTGTCTTCAAGGGAAGCCATCATCATTCTGATGGTAGGAGTGCATCTGCTGGAAAAGTCTCCCAGGCAGTGGCCAGGGATGTGCTGCCTCTTGCCCTCTCTCTCCCCTGCTCTGGGGATCAATGTACAGGGCACCTGTCCTGGGCTGACCCTGGCTCTCACCAAAGCCCCTCTCTACCACTCCCCTCCATAACTTTCCAAAACAGAATGAAAGTTTTGTGAGTGGAGATAAAGGCAGGGAGGGATCACTCACAGAATACTGTCACCAGCAAGACAGACTTGACCTGGTGAAATTAATTTAATTTATTATCAATCTGATCAAAATCAGAGCAAGATAATGAGAAGTAAAACAAATCTTACAAACACCTTTCCCCTACCCCTCCCTCCTCCCCAGTCTCTAAGCCCCAGCAGTGCAAGGAGAGGGGAATGGGCACTGTGGTCTGTTTCTGCTGTTTCTGCTGCTGCTCGGGGAGAGGAGTCCCCCCCTGCTTCAGCAGGGAATCCTCCCACAGGAGACAGTTCTCCATGAACTCCAGCAGAGTTCTTCCCACAGGATATGGTGGTTCATCAGCTGCTTCAGCATGGGTCACTTTTCTATGGGGTGCAGTCCCTCAGGAACAGGGTGTGGGTCCCCCAAGGGTCTCAGATCCTTCCAATAACCCTGCTCCAGCTTGGGCTCTCTGTCCATGGGCTGCAGGTCCCTGCCAGGGGCCTGTTCCACCATGGGCCTCCCACAGGGTCACAGCTTTCTTTGGGGATCCACTGGCACCCTCCACAGGCTGCAGGTGGGTTTCAGCACTCCTGTGGACCCCCACAGGCTGCAGGGGAATCTCAGCTCTGGCTCCTGAACTCTTGCCTCACCTTGGCATCTGCAGAGCTGTTCCTTTCACACATTCTCTCTCGTCCCTGGTCACAGCTCATTCTGTGCAATAACTTTTTTTCCTTCTTAGTGTGTTATCACAGAGATGCTGCTGCCTCCCCTGGTGGTCTCAGCCTTGGCCAGTGGCAGGTCCATCTCAGGGCCAGCTGCCATTGGCTCTGAGGGACACGGAGGAAGTTTCTAGCAGCTTCTCACAGAAGCCACTCTGGTAGCTCCTCCCATCATCCCCTACCAAAACCTTGCCATGCAAACCCAATTACAGAATCTATCAGCATTTCTCTCCTGCTGAGTGAACTCCACTTAAGTTTTTACTTAAGCAGCCAGCCACACCACATCAGTGGTTTCATCTTTCCTTGGACCTCAGTAATTTTGTCCAAGGGATCTGTTCTGTTTTGTGACTGTGCACCCATAACTTGGGTTAAAATTACCTCATGGCTCTTGAGAAAACATCTTTATGAAATTGCACATAAATGAGGCCATGCCAGAGCTGGCCTGGTGGTTTAAGTCCCTCCTTGCTAAAGGGACTCAGTCCCACACCTTACACTGCAAACCTGGAACTGGGACCCCAGTGCCTCCATAGACCCCGGGTCCCAACCCTTTTCATTTTCCTTCACACAGGATGAAAGCAAGGATTTTGTGCCCAGCTCCAGAAGGAAGCAGTATGGCTCTTCTGAGTACCTGCTACAGGCTGACACCCTGGGGAAAAGGACAGCCACCAAGGTGGAGCTGCAGGACCCTGAGCCCAACTCCCCTGCACCACCAGGGCTCCCAGGGGAGGAGCAGGTACGTGAGGGCAGGCAGTGACCAGGCCAGGACCAACACCTCAATGAGCTCCCAGTACTTAGAGAAACTGTCCAAAAAGTCTCCACTCTTGTAGAGAAATCAAGTCTGAAGTTAGCACTTCCCAGGGGTAGAGTGGCTGCTCTGTTTTCTGTTATAAATTTGTTCCAGTCAGCTTTATGGGTAAGAATATTCTCCAAGAATTAAGGGGCACTGCATCTGGTCTTCCCCTGGTACATGAATCAATCAGGGATGGAATAAAACATTTGGGGAGACAAAAGCAGAGTCCCTGCTTCAGCTGGCAGCTGTACTACCAGAGTGTTTCTCTGCTGCTACACCCCTGATGCTCTGCCACCTAAAACATATCTCTGCACACACAAAGGAGTGGAAAATGGCCTACACTGCAGTCATTATGACTTCCTGCTTGAAATATGAAAAAAATGTGTATTTCAGCCTCTTCACAGGGGCTTCCTTCTGACAATACAGAGGTGCAGGCAGATTTCTCAGGTGTACAGTCATGCTTAAGTCTGTACAAAAGACTTTTTCTTCTGAAAATCCCTCTTGGCCTGTTCAGCTGCCCAAAGCAAAGTGCATCTTTCCATTTATGGATCATCCATAGCAGGAAATATTTTAGACCCCAAACCTGTTGCCAGTGTATTTCACTGGACATATTGCTGGGAATGCTGAATCTTGCTGTGAGAGCAGCAGGGCTGCAGAGGCAGCTGAGTGCCCTACACAGTTCATGGTGAATTAAGATCCCAGAGGGGCCCAGCTGAGCTCTGCAGACTGGCATTTAAAGAAAGGCAGTGTTTGCAGCAGAGAGTAGTGAGCTGACACTGTCCTTGCTGGTAGCTGAGGAAAGAGGCAGCCCAGCTGTACTCTGTGTGGTCATCAAAAGGTCTGACCCACAGTGACATTCCTCTGGGCAGGTGCAGCCTCCTGTGCTTCCTCTGCACAGACTGCAGATAAAAACTTTGGTGGAGTCATCCCTGTAACAGGCAGAGCATCATCTGGGTCTGTCTTCCAAACTCACCCTGTCACCTCCCTGGTGATCCTGGTGGCATTTGGGATGGTTGCCAGGGTGAGGGGCAGCTGTGGCAGTGGCACTCTGTGATCTCGTGGCTTTG
This sequence comes from Thryothorus ludovicianus, assembly GCA_013397245.1. NCBI lineage: Eukaryota > Metazoa > Chordata > Aves > Passeriformes > Certhiidae > Thryothorus > Thryothorus ludovicianus. The sequence continues at coordinate 271,629 of VZTB01014409.1, read as the reverse complement.
TCTCTTCCAGGGCGCTGCCCGCGCTTGCCGGACATCTCGGAGATGAGCATCCCCTTCTCAGTGACCATGGTGAAGCAGAAGGCAGGACAGTACCAAGCTCACAGGCATCACACCTGTTCTAACCTCTCCAGAGGCTTCAACCAGCCTGAAACCAGTTTTGTAATGCAATTTGAAAGGTACAGGAGCTTTACCAGTGAATTGTTTTTCTTCATTGCTGAAGAGGCAGCTGCAGATCCTTTGCTCAGGGGACTCCCACTTCTCATCTGTACCTGCAATCCTGATCTTCCCTGTAGGATGGTAGGTCTGTCTCCATATGGAAACTCTGACTACCTAGCCTCTCTGAACAATGGTACTCTTTGCACAAGAGAGAACAACTTTTTATTCACTTGTGTTCACACAAGATCCCAGCAGTGTCCCTGTGATTGCATCCACCAGCCCATGACAGCTGTCCACCACAATTGAAAGCTTTCAGTTCACAGGGGGAGTTTGCATTCTCCTGATGCACCCTTGGCTGGGCTAGTGGTCACTTCAGTCTCAGCACCCCTGTCTCTAGGCAAGAGGAGACCATTGCCCACTGGCTACTTTACAAATTGAGAGGGAAAGAGAGCAGGAAATGTTTAGAAGGAGTTGGTTCCCTATCACTCCCAGTCTCTGCAGCAAGCTCTGCATGATCTACTCATCACCAGTTGAGATCCTGCACCAAGAAGTCACTCACTGAGCCAAACCAACACAGCAGTGTCACCTCCTGCCTGGGATCAGGGTGCCATTTGTCTGAAGCTTTATGTGTTACACTGCAGGCAGCAGCTCTGTGGTTTGTGCAAGGCAGCTGGGCCCCGAGAGAAAAAGAAGCAAGTGCTTTTCCTCATGTCCTTGTTCCTCCCCAGAACAGGGTGGAGACAGCTGGACTGGACCCTGAGCTGATCCACAGCAGCTCTGGTCTGTGCCTCAAGCCCTGTCTGCCTTGCCTGGGGCCCAGCTATGGTCAGGGACTGCTCCAAACACAGAGCAGTGTCCCCATCAGTGCAGCTGCTGTCCCTGCTGGGCACACACCCCCCACAGCTCCTGCAGCAGAGCCTGTCCTGAGCAGGGTGATGGCACCTGGCCCTTCCTTCCCACCCACCCCCAGCTGCTGGGCTGGCCCTGCACAAACACCACTGACACCCCAGTGCTGCCTGGCCCCCTCTGCAAGGACAAGGATAATGCTCCACACAAAAAAGGTCCTGGAGCTGCACCCCAATAACTTCCTTGTCTGAGCTGCACCCCACACTTGTTCCCATATCCCAAATTCCCATACCTCCAGAGGAGCAGGAACCAGAGCCATCTGATTGCCTGTACTGCAGCTCCTCCCTGGCCTCCCTCCCTTCTCAATTCTGAGAAGAAAATGAATTAAAAAAAAAAAAAAATAAAAATAGAGCTGGTTGCAAAATATCTATGAAAACATTTATATAAAAGGGATGTGTTTTAGTGACATGATTATTTTTTTTATAAAGATTGTTTGGAGGAAGGGAAAAATTATTTTTGAAAAAAAATGTTTCTTTTTGGAATTTTAAAGATGTTTTCCCAAGTGTATATTTTTAACCCTTCATTTTATTCTTTTACATGTCATGATATATGTGTCAACTTTCATAACAAGACAAAAAGATGCTTTAAAATTAGAGTGGCAGCTCTAATTATCTTTAAATTATATTAAAGTAAATTGTATCAACTGTTCTCTCTTACCATTGACATGGTAGTGCTAGGAGAATCAGATAATGGGAAAAAATTTTCAAGTCAAACTCCAAACTTAAAAACAAAAGCGAAACTCTGAAGCTAAATTCAGACTTCTGAACTGCCTCCCCCTGCCCCATGTTTATCAGGAAGGATTGGAAATCCCTATGGGCTGTGCAGTGTGAAACCACAGTGGCTGCATCCCTCCTGAGCCCCTGCTCTGTCAGCACCCTGGAGTGCCTGAACAGGAGCTCCCTTCCCTCTGTGTGCCCAGCTCAGCTCTGCAGGGCTGCTGGCCTCACTCTGCCCCCTTCCCAAACTCCATCTGCTGCCCAAAAGCCTCACACAGGACTGCCAGCTTACCCTGGCAGGCACCTTGGCACGCACCTGCCTCTTCAGATGCCACAGGCTTCCCTCTCTGCACATTCCCAACGTGCTGCTGAGCAGCTCTCCAGCTGTGGCCCCTGCACCAGGCACAGTGGGAGAGGCACTGCTGCCCTTTGCTGTTCTGCCTCCAGGAGCCCAGCGTGGTGTGGGGCTGCCATGGGCCTGTGCAGACTGGACAGCACGAACTGAGGACAAGGAGAACTTTGGGCAGTGACTGAAGAGCTTTCCTCACAGCCCAGCCCCATCCTGCTGCAGGACACTGACCACAGGACATCCCTGCACCTCCACCAGCTTTCTCCTTCCTGCCTTGCTGGCCTGGATGTGGCTCAGCCTCCCAAAGAGCCTTCCAAGAGAAGTGGTTTCAGTCGTGGTGAGGAAATCTCTGCAGCCCTGTGATTCAACACGTGGGGTGAACAGAGGCCTCCCTGTGCCTACCCACAGAACACTGGCTTGCCTCTCAGCTTTCCAACCCCTCTGCTCACCCCAGAGCACAGCCCTGTGTCAGAAGTGCAAAGGGAAGAGCCACCAGCAGTGACAGCTGTTGGGTTTCTCCTTCTGTCAGCCAGGACCAGGCTTTGCCCCAGCCACAGGAGGGCTTTTCCTGCTGCTCAGCTGGCTTAGCCCCAGCCATGGCCTCATCAACACAGCACTGCTGGCACTGTCTTCAGGTGCTTCTCACAGATGATGTCTCTCCTTTCTCCAGCTGCCTCAGTTATTTGTTCAATATTTTACAGCAGATACCCTGAACTCCTGCCCTACACTCAGCTTTCACTGCTTGTAAATACTGGACACAGATGTCACTTGGTAACTGCACACTGGTTGTTTTTACCACAGCTGAGATTAAATCTAAGAAAGAAAACCCTACCTAGTATGGAAAGGGGCCATGCCCTCTAGTCAATGAGTGCAATAGGAGCTGATTGTATTATTAATCTTATAGCAATGATTTCAGGAAACACAATGTGTTTACTCGAATTGCACACTTTTTTTGAACAGCTGTAAAATAGAGTATATGTGTAAATATTGCCATCACTGAAGAAGTATTTGTAATTTTAGCATATAAATATAACAGGCTTTTCAGCAGGCTTGATGATGCACAAGGCCACGCATCGAGCCCTCGGGTAATTCCAAAGTTGTAAATGTATTTGCTGTACAGAGGAAGTGTGTCAGTGCTCGCTGCTCCCCAGGAACCTCGGCTGCTGGTCCCTTCTGGAGAGCCAGGCTGGCTCCAGTCTGAGGGCCCAGCAGCTCACTGCTCCATGGAATGGCTTCCCTCGAGTCCAGGAACACCTGGGGAGGGTGTGGGGTGACAGCACAGCCCCAGGCAGAGCCAGCGAGGGCACAGGGCAGGAGCACAGGGCAGAGCCACGGCCTTGGTGCTCCCAGAGACACGAGTGATCCCCAGCCAGACTGAAGCAACAGTCACACTGGTGTCACCTCCACCCCGGCCTCAGCCCTGCACACGGCTGAAGCAAGCAGGGCCGTGCTGGGGCAGCCCCCCAGGCTGGGCTGTGTGCAGCACAACACCAAGCCATTGTCTGCAGGGCCCAGAGGATCCTCCTGGGCTGCCCCACGGGCAGTGCTCCTGCTTTGGGGAAGCAGCACTCCAGGCTGCATGGAATGTATTTTTAAGAGAATAAATCTATTTTTTTGTATTTGTGAACATATATTTGGGTGGGGCAGCTTAGTTAGAAGACGAATAATGCAAGAAATCTTTTCATAATCACAGGTTCATCCAAGTTAAGCAGATTTTCCAGGGTTGCAGTATTGCCTTTTTCCCCTAAAATAAACTTTGTGTCCAATAGAGCTATGAGCAGTGTTCCACTCTCTCAGAAGTTGCCCTGTCTCAGGATGCTGAGCAGAGGAAAGCTGGGGCTTTCCTCCCCAGGCTGCCCATGCAGTGGATACAGATGGTGCTCACCTCCTTGCAGTGACACAGTGCTCTTAGTCTGCATGCCAAATGTAAACACACACTTATCTGCATGTCTCTCCTGACTCCAACACTGTCAGTGCTACAGTATATAACCAATAAACACTTCTCTTTCTACACGGCTCTCATGTGGTGTTTGCAGCTGAGCCCAGTGTCCATTGCTTGGGGGTGCTGCTGCCCCTGGGAGAGGCACTGGGGCAGCAGTGTGGGTGTCTGTCTGTCTGTCTGTCTGTCTGTCTGTCTGTCTGTGTGTACACTGCGGGGTGGTTCAGTGCTGGAGCTGAGCACCTTAGCTGAGACAGATCTGACACATCCATTGCAGGATGCATTTCAGGCAGGGATGGTGCACACACACTGCAGGATGCATTTGGCAGGGATGGTGCACACATTGCAGGATGCATTTAAAGGAGGGATGGTGCACACACACTGCAGGATGCATTTCAGGAAGGGCTGGTGCACACTCAGCACACCCAGTTGTTCACAGCCACTCTCCACTGAGGCTCCCTGAGCTGGACATTACCACAGAGTGGAAGGAGTCACCAGCTGGTTGGAGCTCCTTCACACTCACTCTGCCAGTACTGAGTGTAATGGAACCAGGATCCACTGGTCAGCTGCTGGACAATGGTGGCAGTACAAGTGACAAAGTCCTTCGTGGCTCCCAGCTGTCTGCAGTGTGCAGGCAGAGCTGGGACAGGTACAATCAGCAGCTGTCACAAACAGGGTGAGCCCATGTGACTGTAACATTAAATACATTGATTTGCAAGGGGTGCACCACACTTTATAGAAAAAGATATTTTCCTTATATCTGGTTTATTCTGGTTGCAAAACTGAGTGTGTTTTCAGAAGCTTTATAAAATGGGTTATAATTATGGGTGGACAGTTCAGGAGTCAGTCACAGCTGTCACCTCAGCTGCTGCTCCCTGGGTAGAACCCATTAATGCAAAGTGAAGTCCCACGGAGACAGTGTCTGTTAAATATCTGTCGAAGAAAACTGAATTTGGCTTGGCTGAGCCCTCTCTGTTCCAGTTCACAGAGGCAGCTACTGAACACCATTGAAGAGGTGTTTGTTTACCTACAGCCACAAAACCACTGCTGTGTGTGGCCTGCTAAGAGCAGCAGAGCTGTAGCTGTGCTGCTGCTGTTCTGTCTGCTCTGGGTCAGTTCCCTGCCCACCAGAGAGGGGCTCTTTGCCTGGTGGTTCAAGGCCAGGCTACACGGGGACAGAGCAGGATGTGTACTGGGCCAGTGGCCACCCACCATGGCATTGCTGCTCAACAGCCAGAAAACTTCACTGCTTCCAAACTCTCCTTTTTACTGACCTTTTCCACCAGTCCCATTTGCTTTTGCTTCAGGGGGTTGAGGTGGTTCTGCTGCCTTCAAACAGGTGTACTCTGACTGCTCCAGCTGTACCTGTGAGAGGGCTGTTGCTGTAATCATCTTTATTGGTGAGATGTTGAGCCAGACCCTGTGTGCTGCCCATGCCCAGGCTGGCAGTGCCTCCTGCCCTGGGCTCCTCGTTAGCTGCTCACAGAAGGCCAAGCAGAGTTGCACATTTACCTTCAGGATCACAGGCAGAGCAGCAGAGGCAGCTGACAGCTCCCCTTCACTGACTGTGACCTTGTGAAGAGCTGCCCAACCCCAACCACCACCCAGCAGCCCTGCAGAGGCTGGGAATGTCTGCAGCTCTGGAGCCCTGCTGACCTCTGGCTGCTCTTAGCAGGCACCATTGCTTCTCACAGGCACAGGGCACACTGCCTGCCTGGATCCAGCCACTCCTGTTCCAGCAGCCTTCCTTCTGCCACATTCCTATGTTCTCATCTTTGTTGTCTTCACTAAGATGTTTTCAATCCAAGGGTCTGAAACACAGACTCACTTCCTTGCTTTCAGCAGTTGCACAGATCAACATACACAATTGTTTTCAAGTTCTTGTAGCAGAGGCTTAAAAGTTGAGACAAATAAATCCAAATGATTCTCAGTCCAGATATTGATTCCAAGCTACTTGTGCTGAAGCTTCCTGCCACCCCCTTTGCTGGTTTCTTGGAATGTATTCCCACCACTTGTGGGACATGGACCTTTTCTCAAAGAGAGGCCATAGGGAGGGCAAAGACAAATTACAGGCTAATCCCAAACCAGGTGGATGTAATCAAGAACACAGGTGCTCTGTGAGGGGTTCTAGGAGCAGTGGATGTTTGCCTGGTGTCAGATACCAAGTGGACAAAGAGCATCACCAGGTCAGGGCAGGGGTCAGAGCCAGGCAGAGTTACAGCAGCAGGACCCAGCCCTGTGCCAGGGCAGAAAGGCACGACCACAACAAAGGCATTTTCCTGATGTCCTGTTGTCCCCCTCATCCCAACCAGCAGTGCCTGTTCTCCTGGCCCCTGCTAAAGGACAAGCACTGGCATCCCTGTTACCTGCCCTGGGATGATCCTTTCCATCTCCTTTGGGATGTTTAAAACACCAGGAGGCATTCAGTGGCTTCATGTACTGCAACAGCTGCTCAGCAGTGCAGCACCAGGCACTACACAGAGTTCACCTCAGGACACTGGAACACGGTTCAGGATCTTTCTTTTGTTGCAAGTATTTAATAAAACAGTATGCTTAGCATACTCAGTGATACCAGGTTACTCTACAGCAGGATGCAGATGGTGTAGCAGCCAATGGACCATTGTGGGGAGGTGTGATTTGCCTTTACTGGCAGGCAAACAGTTGCCCCAAATTCTCAAATGCCAGACAGGAATAGAATTGGTCAAAAATATTACTCTTCAAAACAAAGCCATAAAAAAACCACAAAGAAATTTACATACATTCTACACTAAGCTAGTATTTGTAGCAACCAGCTTCTAGAGGCCCTTGTGCAATTACCAAACTGTAAATACACACATAAGTAGAAAAAACCCCCCAAACACCCTAACAAACCCTCCAGCTATTTTGACTTCCAAAAAACATCTGCAGAGTCCGAGTCCCTGACCAGCTTTGCAGTTCAGGACTGTTTACGCCGACCCTTCAGACGACTGTAGGATTTTCCAGGAGGCTGCCAGGCAGCCAAAGATCCATCTTCCATCGGGGCCGTCCTCACGCAGGGCTGCTGCAGGAGCGGGGTGGTCTCGGCTGTGCCGGCGCCTCCCTCGCGGGTCCCCGGCAGCGCCGCGGGCTGCGGCTCCTCCCCAGGGCCCCGCTGCCCCCTCACACCCCCCTCACATGCTGGCGGGAGGCTGCGGGGGCTGCGGGGGCGCGGGCTGCCGGGGCAGGGTGTACATGGCCCCCAGGAACTGGTCGGCGATGCGGCCGGCCTCGCGCAGCCCGCTCAGCAGCGCGCCGTGCACCGTGGCCGGGTAGTTGCGGATCGTGTGCTCGCCCGCGAAGAACAGCCGGGGCACGGGCTGCGGGCAACAACGGCCGGGCTGCGTCAGGGGGCTCTGAGAGTGCTCAAACCCTCTAACCACAGCACCGCCTCCGTTAGCGTGAGGGTGGGGCATAGGAGATGGGGCACGGGCTGCGGGCAACAACGGCCGGGCTGCGTCAGGGGGCTCTGAGAGTGCTCAAACCCTCTAACCACAGCACCGCCTCCGTTAGCGTGAGGGTGGGGCATAGGAGATGGGGCACGGGCTGCGGGCAACAACGGCCGGGCTGCGTCAGGGGGCTCTGAGAGTGCTCAAACCCTCTAACCACAGCACCGCCTCCGTTAGCGTGAGGGTGGGGCATAGGAGATAAGCCTTATTGAACCTAAGCTGTGTACAATGACCAGGGACATAAAGCTCTGTTTGCCAAGCAATGAGAGCCAGGGAGGCAGAGGGGGGTCATGTCCCAGCTGTAACTGTAACTCTACAGCCAAACTGTCAAACGTTTTTAGCAAAAATACTTTCTAATCCTGAAACATGAACTCTATCATAGTAACCAAAAACTTCAACAATTCACTTAAATCAGCAGTTTCTCTTTAAACTGTGCTCTTAACTACCCACAGAATCATAAAGAGTGGGAGAAAAATAAATGTTCATATATTACATTCTGCAGGGAACCATTTTATTCATAGCTGTGTGGATTAATGACCTGTATCATTAGAACAAGGACTCAAATAAAGCCAAAGCCACACAGCCTTTCCTGGCACTGCTTTCAAGAGTGGCTGTTGCTTTCAAACTTAATTCCCTCAATATGACCTGGAGATGACTCCTGCCTACATTGTGTTGGCCCCCCCATTTGAAAGAGACCTTTTTATTCTTGTTCTTCTCACTCTGGCCTTCACCCTCCTTCCAATCACTACAACTCACTTAAATATGGTGATGGACAACAAAAATATGGAGTATGAAACACAGGTATAATATTAAATACTCTGTTTAGAGATAATCAAACTGGCTTTCTGAATTAGCAAATGACACTAAACCTGGGATGAATTCATGAATGAAAAAGTTAATTATTTTAGTTTTTAAATAATTTTAGTTTTTTCATCTTAAGATGCAAGTTATCTAAACTTGTGTTTAGATATGTGTGCAATTACTCAGAAAAAACATTCAGTTTTGAGGTTTTTCTAAAAATAATTGGGACATTTCTCACCTGTGGAGCACCTGGAATGGCTGGCCCTGGAGTAATTGGCTGAGCCATCAAATCATAATCATTCCCAGAGGATCCAGCAGCCACATAGGAGTAAGATCCCCGGGCCCAGGGGTCAGCACGCCAGCGGGACACCACGGTCTCCTTGGGCTGAGACAAGACAGCAGCTTCAGTTGTTGAGAAAGTGCAAATTCTACAGTTTGTGACAAACTCAAACAATGCAAACTGCAACAATATAAGGGATTAATTCCTTGGGCTGACATCAGTGGTGGAACTGCACGTTTTGATAACGCATACAGGGTAAATCTCTGAAGGCAATTCCTTAAATATTTCCAATCTATTACCAGACCCTACTGCAGGGAGCTCCTCAGCTGGAACTCAGACATTTCTGGCTGCACACACTTGCTCTGTTTGTTGTCCCACCACCAGCAGGATGAGAGTGCACCCTCCCCTGTCCTCCTGCACTGACCTGGGGCACAGCACTGCTGCCAAAGATGCCTTTGAGGATGGCAAGGCACCGACCAACAATGACATCATCACTGATGTTCTCCATGATCCCTGCTGCTTCTCCTGCCACCAAGGCCAACAAAATCGGTGCTGGGGGGGGGTAGGAGAGGAAAAAAAACCCAATTGAATTATTGAAATTGAACATTTGGATCAGACAAGTTGGACTTGGATAGACACCTCAGGCTTAACCTTGTGAAGCCACAAGGTTAGAGGTTAAACAAATCCAACTAAAGTAGTCCTAAATTTTCCACCACGTCAATATAACAAAAATGAATTTATATATGCCATGGTACTATTTAGGATTATCAAGAGAACTGATGTATTAAAAAGTAAATAAAAACATCAGGAATGTTTCAATGTTTCACAGTCTAATCACATTAACTGCTACCCAACTATCCATAAGAAATGGTGACTGTTGTTTTTGATTTCAGCCATCTGACTTGTGCTTCAGCATGAGGTTTTACTGCATTTCTGTTTCATTTCTACCTGCTCTGCCTATCTTCATGAGAAGGAAGGCTTAGAATTTGGCATGTGAAGCTAATTTGTACATGATCTTCCCATCTAAACCAAAACCATGACCCTGCTTGTTAACTGTACAAAGGAGCCATCATAAAGCCACAACAGCCACATTAACAGCCTTGCTACCAAAGGCTCACTACTTGTATTTCTCCAGTAAAATCTTACCAAACATTTTAATAATTCAATAGCCTAGAAAGGCACTTCCCTTGCACAACAATTTTTTCCAGTTAACAGAAAAACCTGGCCTGCTTATGACAGAATGGCCACGTGTAAAACAAGTAACTCATTTAATAATGCTCCTTAGGAACACCTTTGCTTTCAGTCTGGTCCATGGTAACAAAACCAGAACCCTTAACTGCAGAGATCTCCTGACAATCCACTGTGGCAGCTACAGAGAAACCAAAACTACAAATGGCAAAGTCCTGCTGCAGCAGTAATGCAATTTATCAGGCACTCAGCATGAGTAAACTCACACTCATCTGTGTGCTGCCCTAACCTACTGCAGAACTGTCTGCAATCAGTGCTGCTCTCTGCTTCCATCTGTCTTCCCAAAAATCCCATCTTCTTATCATAGCCATCTGTGAACACTAGCATTTCATAAAGTGGTTTTTCTAGATCTATACAAATAGGAGACTGGCAAAAGCAGGCATGCACCACAGCTACCTTTGTACAGGTTCCAAAAGAGGAAAAGTTCTCCTCTGCTTGCAGTAGTGCTGCCTACATGGCCAAACAAATTGACACTTGGATCCCAGAAGACACGATCAAAACACAACACAACCTAGAAAGAAAGAGTATCAACAGTTAGGAAGATAGCAGGGAAAAAATAAAAATAAATACAATTACATTCGTTGATGTTTATTACTGTACAGGTCATGAAAGGGAAATCTGGTGAGTATTTAGTGCATATACACAATACATAGAAGCTTATGCCTACAACTGCCTTCCACAGGTTAGTGTGCTCTCAGTTTACCAATTTTCTGGTTAACAGTTTCATCAGATCTACTTTTACAATTTAATTCTTTTAAGCCAGTGTGGGAAACAGACAAGAGGCCCTTACAGTTCCTACAACCATTTTCTCCACCAAACCCCAGCAGAGCAGCTCTGGAGAAGGCATTCCTGCTGCCCCCCACATTTCAGATTCCATCTGAGCCCTCTGGCCTGCTGCAGCTCCCAGGGACAATGCACCTTGTTCAGGTTGCCAAATCCCATCCTCTGCACTGCAGATGTTTTCCACTCAGGAAGAGGAGGCACAAACTGCACTGCTGGAGGCTGCTGCTTCAGCACTCCCAGGGGCAGAGTGCACAGCACAGCATCACACTTATAAATGAAGGTCTGGCTGGTGGATCTGGTATTTACAGCTATCACTTCACAGCCTGGAAAGGGGAGAGAAACAGTTTAATAGGCCATGAGGCAAGAGCATTGGATTAAAAATTAAACAAATCACCATAACCACACCAGAAAGTATTTTGTTTATGGAGACAGCATTACACTAACTTGTAGGCAAGTTGCTACTGGCCATTTAGCTCTATTGCAGGAAACACAAATAAAGCAGCATCTGAAAATGGCCTTGCTGGGATAAGCCTAAAGGTTAATCCAGGTCAGTAAATATTATCTAAATACATCCATAAATAAACAAGTAGAGAGTGAGCCTCTCATTACATTGCTCTCCCAGCTGACAGTTTCCCAAGCCCAATGTTTTGAAGAACAACAAAAAAATCCACTCCTTCCATTACATTCCAGAAATATAAATATGTTTCTAATACCAGGTCCTGTTGCACCAAGCCTTAAGCAGTCCCAGACCTCTTACTCCGAATGCTTCAATCAATAGTAAATAAATAAGAGAATAAAAGTGAACAATCAGTAAATACAACTGAAAAAGACTGTGTCAAATGAGTCACAGAAATAATCAAAAAACCCTTCAAGATTAATAAAACCCTAGCAACTACTTACACAATCCCAGTAAGAAACTTGGCTGTTTATCTAACCCCAAGCATGAAATGGGAGGGGTTTTACAGCATCAGCCCTCACACCTACTTCCAGAAATTTAATTTTTATCACACTCCCTCAAGGCAGCCTCCTTGTCTCAGGTACCTGATGCTGTGTAGCGAACCTGGCGAACTGCTGTGTTTAATTTAATATCCAACCCTTCTGCCAAGGCCACTGGCACACAGGAATATCCATTCCTCACAGTCAAGTGACTGCCTGTGAATTCAAAGTCATCATCCTAAAAAGAAGAGGCACAAAAAGCATGCACTCATAAGTCCCCATAGTCAATGGAAAATAATCAGCAACTCTACACAACAGCAAAAAATATTTCAAAAACTTTTTTTACAGAGTCAAATGTGAAATTCTGATTATTTGTCAAGTAATAAGTATGGAAACCTTCAACAGACAGTACTGTTGGAGATTTTCTGACACTAACAAATAGCTGTCTGGAATTTCATCATCAAATAATAATCACATAAGAATTCAGTGCCTGCACAAAAGCAGACACAACAGACAACAAACTTTAATGAGAATGAAATCAACACAGTTCAGGTTTTTAGTGAATTGCTGAGTACTGACTACCCACCTGGTCCCAGTGCTTCAGTGAAAGTGTAGAAAGGGGTGTGGCATTAGCAAATTCTAGGTTTGCAAAATGCCAGTCAAGTATTTGTCTGTCTCTTGATGACAAATAAACATCACTAGAAAAAACAAATATAGCACAAAGACATTTAGTTTGTTAGAACAGGATATTGTAAATGCATTGCTTCTGAAAATTTCTTTTGAGTCTCTCCTTAGTCCAGAAATAAAAACATTAAAAAACAACAAAGATTCTGTTTCAAACATCCAGACCTCTCTTGTGAAAGCTGAATATCAAAACTCAACAAATTGAGGTTTTTTAAAGCAGAGTTCATGTAACATACTCAAAGGGAAGCTAAAAAATTCAGAAATAAGAAAAGGTTACACAAATATTGGCTTAAGTAGCATGCATAAGGACAACAACAAAAACCCTAGTAAAACTGCACAGAGCAAGAATATTCTACCAATATAATTGGGATTGTATGCTGTCATAATTGCAGCTATTTAAAACCTCAAATGCCCTTTGAGATCACTGCCAGCATCCCTAAGAACCTCCTTTTCTGTTTGAGCCATTTCCAGGGATGAGGAAGGTGAGTTCTAAAGCTGAGGGAACTCAAACTCTGTTTGTACCTTTGTAACCCCTTGAGTTCCCACAATAAAAGCATACCATAGCATTTTTGAAACTCAGGGAAAAGGCAGTAAAAGAACTACATAAATACCTAAGTGTTTATCCTTTTAGTTTGTATCTTTACCTTGGTGGATTGGCTTCAAGTTCTTGTAATTTCTCTTCCAGCTTTCCTTGTGTTTCTGCCAATTCATCATACTCCTATTAAGATTAAAAGCTAACATTAAAACCAGTTTTCAATTCCTTTTGCACACAGACATCATGCAGCATCAGACTGGACCTAGTCTCAAGAGAAATCACTAAAAAAAAAAAAATAAATCACTTCATAGCTGTAGTGGAAGCTGAATCAAATTTGCTACTTTTTCAACACTTAATCCAGCATATTTTGCTCTTCTGCTCTTTGTATATGCAGAGCTGTGTAACACACTGCAGAAAAGATTAGTTTGGTGATATTTCAGGAATTTAAACACTTGGAACTGAAGAATATGAGGGTCCATTACATTCCTGATATTTTAAGGGTTCCTATGATTCTGAGAGCTTCATATTCCACAAACTATTTCTTCTATTCTTCCCTCTCTTAAAAGTTTATAGCTAATATTGAACATGGAGATTTCCACAGCAGAAACTATTGTATGTAAAAACCAAAGACATGATCCAATTCAACCTTCTTCCTGATTTTAAAAAATATAAGTAAAACTAGGTATAAAGTCAGCAGCCATCTTCCTTCAAAGCACAATAATTTGGAGTGTCCAATAAAAGCAACAGGAGCACAAAGCTGCTCACTGGTGACAAAATAAAAGAGCCACTACTTATGTATATACACATACAAACACACCCAGAGCTTCCAAATAAAGATAAATATCCTCTGTTGAGCAAGCAGCTGGAAAATGATCCCTGGTTCTACCTGACCTGGGTGAGCAGCCAGGTCTGTCACCATCATCACAGAACAGTTTTTACAGTTCCCTTTTTAAGGCACATCTCTACACCAAGATATTCCCAGAGAGGGCAAGCAACTCTGCTTGTCAAGACAGAGCTCTGGACATGATAATCTTTGGATAGAAAGAAGTCTTTTAGCCAAGAAACCACCTTTATTTATCTCAGAGAAAAGGCATCTCTCTTCAAATGCAAATTTTATTTCCAGACTATTGTGAAATCCAGCTCTATTAAAGACCAAACCTGACATAAAAATCCATCTTCAAAACATTACATGCTGTCTGACATGAGCCAGCACAGACTTATCTGAAACTGAGTTTTAGTATTCCCCAGCTAAAGGGACCTATCAGTGTTAGAACCCAGAGTTACTGCCAATCACATTCTCTTGAAAGCACTGGATCACAGCAAGAGATGTGGAAATATTTATACTGGCTAATTTTATCTGCTGAAAAATGTGGCTAATTGGCTGATTTTTGGCTGCTGAAGTGCTGAGGAAGCAGTGACACACTGCACAGGTGTGATCCTTTACCTTGCACAGAGCAGTCAGATCTCTGTGCTTGCTTTTCACAAGGAACTCTGCTGTAATATCCCGAGGTGGCTTCACTTCTGAGGCTTCCTTATACTGCTGGTGAAGTTCTTTAATCTTCTCCTTTAAATTCACCATCTTTTAAGATAGAACAGGGAAAGGAAGAAAGAAAGAAAGGGGAAAAATGACAAAAGGCAGATTTCAACAAGGTACTGTGGAAACTGGATATTCACCTCAAACCATGCCATTAAATGGAAGATTTCATTTTTTTGGCAGGAATATGCAATTTTACCTCCAAGAAGCCACAGCAAATACCACCAACCCTAACCATTGCTGAACCCAACATTACTGATTTCTTACTGTGTTGCAAGTCATTTGAGAGCAATCCACAAGTGTGTTAAATTTGAGAAACTTCCACAGAAAAGTAAAGATGTCATCTACCATGAGCAAAAACAATGGAAATTGTCCTAAGCCACTGTTTCTGTACCACAACTCAGATGTGTAGTGAAGACAGTAAACATTTTTCAACAGCCCCCAAAAGCCTCAGCCAGTACCAGCATCCCTAAAGGAAGCTATGAAACATCACTGTTTATCACATCTGCCCTCCTCCTTCCTTTTCCCAAATTATATTTTATGGTTTTCTGCCTAATCAATTTTTCTCCTCCTCAAGCAGCAGACACCTTTGTCCTAACAGGGCTTCTAAGTAGGTCTTAAGCAAAGAGGTGTTTTAAGAACAGCATTAATAGCAGCTTTCTGATAATTTTCTTTGGACATTTTTGTATGTTTTGCCACTTTCTGAGGAACACAATGC
Source organism: Thryothorus ludovicianus (assembly GCA_013397245.1). Classification (NCBI taxonomy): domain Eukaryota; kingdom Metazoa; phylum Chordata; class Aves; order Passeriformes; family Certhiidae; genus Thryothorus; species Thryothorus ludovicianus. Next base: position 256,580 of record VZTB01014409.1, on the reverse strand, counting down.
TTATCATCTTGTTCTAAATGTCACCATCAGACCTTGTTAAGAAGATCTTTCAATTCTTCCTGTGTTTTCACAATTTTTTTCCAGTGCTCAATCTGTTCATCCTTCACATGCTTCTCCTGCAATCTGGAAAAGGTGAGAAGTGAGAGTCAGCTCAAGATAAAATCCTTGTGTTAATGAGAAAACTTATCATAATTTAATTAGTGGAACGCAATCAAACCATGTCATGAGATATTTTAGTAAATACTTGTATGGCAATTGGAAAATGAATGCAAATTTTTGCAAATAAGGGATCCATCAATTGGAAAATGAATGCAAGTTTCTGTAAATAAAGGATCCATCAACTGGAAAATGAATGCAAGTTTTTGTAAATAAGGGATGAATGCAAGTTTTTGTACATAAGGGATCCATCAACTGGAAAATGAATGCAAGTTTTTGTAAATAAGGGATGAATGCAAGTTTTTGTACATAAGGGATCCAGCAATTGGAAAATGAATGCAAGTTTCTGTAAATAAGGGATACATGACTAGTTAAAATGTGAGTGTGAAGTTACCTTCTGCTATTAAAGACCATTACAAGTGCCATTAGCTTTCAAGTACTGTTAGCGTGCTGCATGGACACCAGTCACACTGAGTCACTGCAGCAATGATGTTCAGAAAACTTTCAAGAAGAGAGGTTTTCCTTTAACCATCTGTGAGATCAAGCAGTTGTTTTAAGAGGGTAATGCTTACATCTAGGAGTACCACAACTGTTTCAGGTGTCTTTTGGAAATTCACCCACAAAATAGGAAAGTCTACCAAAAATAGAGAAGTCACTTACTGTATGACAACCTCCAGAGCCTGACCTAGGGAGACAGGCTTGTTATTGAGAACATTAAAATCCAGCTGATGACTGAGATAGGACGTGGCTTCCAGCAAACGATTAAATTCTTGCTCCACCATTTCATCTTTCTCTTTGGGAACCTAGGAGACAAAAGAACAAGCATTGTTCTTTACCCATTCATAAATCATACAGTTGCTGAGAATAGACCCTTAAAAAAAAATTTCATACCCTCAACTCTCTCAAATGGTCAGACACCAAGGTCTGTACAACACAACGTCAGACTTTGCCAGGATGGGCACAGGAAGAGCTGTGCCAAAACAGACTTCTCTTGCAAGAGAAAACCAAACTGCCTTTTGGGCTCCTAAGATTTCCCTACTGGAAAGGAAGGTGTGCTCATCAAAGCTACAGAAGCTGCCCAGAGACTCTGATGGGAGGCTGGCTCTACACTAGCACAAGGTTTTAGAAGGCTTGGCACAGCCCAGAGGAGCAGACAGTAATTTATCTTCTGGAATGGTCACTGTGAGTAAGAACCACCAATCCAGCTTTTCCAGGATGATGGTGGAAACACTGCAGGACAAGTATGGAATGCAGTGATGATACTCAGTTAAACAGTGAGTGCTGCCAGTGTGAAAATACCTGTTACATGATGAGAGCTCAAGTGCTGGAAAGAGCAAACCTCTCACCTGTTAAACCTTGCATGGCTTAAACAAAGGACAGAGAGCTTGGCTTCCACAAAACCTCTGAAATGCAAAGGCAAAAACTCATGTGGAAAGAGCAGGTTTTAGAACAGGTGCAGGTATGGTACAATATTACTAAAGTGCCTAAAAAGGGACACACTTTCCTCCTTCCCTCTCTCTGGAAGCCATCTCATGCTAGACCAACAGCCTGGTAACAAACATATTTGAGATATTACTTCTTTTTTAAAAGGTTCATAGAAACAGTATCAGACTTACAGCTTGTCCATTTGCTTCATAAAGTGGACATTTTTGTTTGATCTTTGCCAGTTCCATATTTACTTGCTTGCTGACCACAGCCATGGGATTTCCTCCTGGAAAAGATTTTATATAGTTAACAGACTCCTGTAAAATTTACAAAAAAACCAAACTCCACAGTTAAAGCAATTTCAGACACTAAAATATCAATTTCAATGTGTACATTCCAGTGACCTAGTGTGATACAGCCAAAGGCTTGCACTTCCCAGTGATTTCTGCCATGAGGACATGGAAAACACCCACCCACCATCCACCTACTTCCAGTGTCTGAAGGGATCCTGCAGGGAAGCCAGAGAGGGACTCCTGGTCAGACACAGACAGAACAAAGTGAGTGAGGGGGAATTCAGGCTGGATTTTTAGGAATAAGTTCTCTCCTGTGAGGCTGTGAGATACTGGAACAGGCTGTGGATGCCCCAGCCCTGGCAGTGTTCAAGGCCCTGAACAATCTGCTCTAGTGGAAAGTGTCCCTGCCATGGCAAGGGGGACTGGGATTAGAGGATCTTTAAGGTCCCTTCCAACCCATAAGATCCCATGATTCTATGAATTAAACATAAAAATATTACAGTCTTTCTAAAAGCAAACTGAAATTTGTTTTTCTGTGACTATGCAAGTTCAGTTCCTTGTCTGGAACCAGTTTCTGTATGCAATTTAATAAGACTAATCATGAGACAGACACCAAATTTTAGGCTGCCAGTAAAAATGGGGATTTATTATATTTCACTGCATTGTTGAATGATATTCCACACTAAACACTCGTCCATCTTCTTAGCAGAGTAACCATATCAGTAAATGATGCTATTTCATAAAACAGTAATAAACAGGAAGAAATGTGGCTTGTTTGCCACTATTTTAACAAATATTTTTGAAATCATATGGAGGAAGTACTTTTAGGGTTTAAACTCTGAAGAAGGGCTTTCCCTTTAGAATGGCTCTGCATTTCCCCTCCTCCCTTGTTTTCCCATGTAAATTGGAAGGATACATTCTGTCTCTTTAGGGTCTCTCCCATCATATGGCTTTGCTATTTATGAAAACTACTAACTGCCAAAAGGGCTGAATGAGAACAAACACTTGCAAAGAGTCAAAAATACTCAATCATTTTGGCCGTGGAAGAAAATAGCATTAAGGTTTCACATTTACAGCATCTTGTCCCCCAGCTGCCCTCCCCAGGCTTTTTGATTTTGAAAAACTCACCAAGTCCTGTTACCACCATTGCTCCTAGGTCAGCAACATAATTCCCTTTGCGAAAGGTAGCAACTCTTCCTCCTACTCTGTCCTTTTAAAAGATATTAATAATAAGATATTAAACCTCCAGTTACATTCAGCAGGACATCTCACTGAAATATAATCACTGAAACATCTACAAAACATGGTACAAGTATCTCTTGACTGAAGGTTCAATAAACAGAATGGACCACTTTTCAAAAAACCTCCTCAAATGAATTCAATCACAATTAATTTGCCTAAGTTAAGGAATAAAATGCTTAAGCAGCATTAAAAGAAGGAGAAGAAAAAAAAAAAGAAAGGAAAAAAGATGCCAAATCTGATTTGGGCAGATTTCACTATTTCTACAGTAGGATCCACTGTAATTCCAAAGCCAATCCCTTCACTGCCCATTATTTAGTTATGTACTGGATTTCTTCCTCCCCAATGCCTAAAAATTTTTAGCTTTTTATATATTTTTCATACATCTGTAACTTTGTAGACTGTCAATACACAGTTATAACTTCTAGTACTTTTCCAGCCCTCTACCACAGTTTAACAAATTCTTAATAATACACTCTTGAAATTCTGTTTAGTCTTCCCTTTAGTCTAGCACCCTAATTTCTGATGAAAAACTGATTTCTAGTCATGAAATGGTTCTAAGCTGCTCCTGGTGTAAGCACACAACAGCAGCACCTGCCCATCCTGCAGCAGGCAGCTCCCAGCAGGAACAGAGGCTCTCAGCTCTTTGTGGGACAGGTTCAGCAGCAGCAATCCTGCCTGGAGCAGCACACCCTGGGCATGCTGCTGGGAACAGCCCTGCTCTGCTCTCAACACAGAAGGAAAATAGCACAGAAATTCATACTCTGGCTTCCAGGACTGTGACATCCATTCCAAAACTCTGCAACTGGCGAGCTGCTGCCAAGCCAGAGACTCCAGAACCAATAATGATCACCTTTCCTGTCTTCTTGGCTAAAGAAAGAGAAAAATCAGCTGCAGCAGTCCTTTATATGTGCAGTACTACATTGCAAACAGTCATGTTAAAGTTGCATTTAAGAGATACCAAGAACCAAAAAAACAACTTTCTTCTCGTGAGTGACAGAACAATCTCTTTAACAAAAAGAAAACTGAATAATTCTGAACATAACACTGAGACAGGTACAAGGAAATACACTAGCAGTACATCTGGAACAATGAAGAAAACAGGAGAAAAAATGCTTCCAGACAACTGTGTGAAGAAGAAAGCAATTCACATTAATTACTGGGGACAAAAGTATCATAGTTTGATTTCTTTCTTCCCTAGAAGAGTAAAACTTAAAAAGAGCAGAGAAGTTCACTTGCAAAATTCAAGAATCACATAAGCATGTAATAGATCTAAGAACAATACTATGTTTCTGACTTTAAATGAGAAACCAAGATAACACATTAAGAAGTGACAGTCACCGAATTATCTACAGAAGATTTGCCAAGATTTTTCCTCTCAAAGTGATTTACATCAACACATGGCTCCTCTGTGCCAAAATCAAACACATTAACATCAATAGCCAGATGGCTTTCCAGCCTTTTTTTTTTTGTTTTCTTAGCACTGCAATTCTAAAAAAGAGCACTCTAAAAACTGTCCTAATAAATGATGGAACAAAATAAAACAAAACTTTAATCAGGAACAATGTTCAAGTTTCTTACTTGGAAGGGGTTTCACTCTTTTGTAGATCCCAAAGTTAATCAGCCCGTGACGCTCCAGGTAGCTGTGGACCCTGTGAACCAGCACTGTGTCACCTAAAACAGTGCACAAAGTGTCAAAATTATTCTCTAAATTCAGCAGCATATTTGTACTGAGGACAAATTCACAGCAGCAATCTGGCTGAGATAAACACATCCACACCCAGCTCTGCTGCCCTACTGACCCACTCATCTTCCTGAGGAGGCCTGGGGCTACTTTGCTGAAAAATAACTGTACTGCAGTTCTGAATCCTGCCTGAAAAGCTGTGAAGGGCATTAGGTGCTTCTTTTAATCTAGTGCAGCAGAAGAACACCTTTTCTGAAAGGTCATGACTCAGAACTGTGATGTGATTTGCTGGTATTATGCCAATACTTAATGCAGCACTGAATTCTCATTTTTATTTTTAAAAGCACAATAATTCACTATTTTTTCAATCCTTGAGAGTATATTTACATTCATTTCAGCACTGTTTTCTTCTTCAATTATTTTTTTATGATTACCCTCCACCTTTTTCCAGTTTATTGGGATGTTGTCTGAGAAGTGTGGAATGGTCTCCATTTGCAAGCAGTAACTCCTCACTCTTTTACTGCCTTCTTGCATCACATCCAGTCTAAGTCTTAAAAAATCCTCCCCAAACCCATATGATTAATAATTTACAGCTGAAAACTACCAAGAAGCTGCAGCAAACCTTAAAAGCTGCACATGAATTAACCCTACTGTAACAATCCATCTTTTAGCAGCCTTTATGAATCCTGTTATTGATATTTCTTTCCAGATAATGAACTCTACCAACTCTGAACCATGAGTACAAATATCCCAGTCTGGACATGACCACCCAGAGAGCTCCACAACAAAGGAGTGAAGCAGCTTTTCCTCAAACAGAAGTGAAAGAAAACAGCAATAATTCACAGAGTATGATTTTGGCAATTAAAAACTTGACTTACTATTATAAGGTGCTTCTAATTGTTGGATAGTGGCTTCAAATGTCAGCTGAATCTTTGGGTTATCCAACCAGAGCTGCAGCTGTATTTAAACAAACAACACAACCTGTCATTTTAAGCAATACAAAAAAAGGTGTTTTCCAGGAATGTGTTTGCTACCAAATACTGTCAGGAGATGAAATCTACAGATTAATTTAACTTTGGCAGGACTACTCAAGCCAGACTGAACTTCACCCTCCAGTGTTCCTCAAGGAGCAATACAGTCTGTTTGCCATTCTCACAAAATTCCAAGTAAGTGGAAATGCATCAAGGTAGCACAAAATGAGTGTGGCTGGCAGTGTCAGCCAGTATTGTATTTTTGGCATCAGATTTCATGTTTTCATAAAACCTACAGCAGTACTTATCATGTTAGAAGGTTTATTAATCTCTGACATTTAATGATCCAATCCATCTTCACCAGTATAAGACACCACCACGGACTACACTGACCACATACACACAAAAAATTGTATTTACAGGACATTTGCAGTTCAAAAACTGAGCAGGAAGAGTTGTCTGTAATATGTTAGCAGGTCAATTCATACTAGAAAAGAACTGATTTCCCAACAGAACTCCTACTTTGTAGCACAGAGGCAGGAGTTAAATAATTTTAGTGTTCCATGCCTAGATCAAAGTCATACATAGCATTTCCACTCAATTTTGCATTTCATAATTAGTAATTTATTTGGGTATTTCTCTAGAGTTGCACCACTGAGCTTCACAGTTCCTCACAGATACCAAATTAAAGTGGCAATCCTACAACTATCATGAATAGGAATGATTAAGAAATAATTTCCTTATCATTTGGGAGGTTATTTGAGGTAAATGACTAGTTAAGAATTTGCAGTTCTGCTGAGCACTGGGTTCCCATCAGCTGTTCCAGTCTCTGCTATTCTCACTGGAAGAGTTTCTCTCACAAGCCTTCCTCAACCAGGATTCCTGCTCAGGAGCTTCTCCAAGCTCCTCTGTAGTGAACAAGGCCAGCAGTGCTGCTTTTCCCTGCAAATCTCTCTCCAGTAGTTTCTTAGTTTCAGTGGAAGGCTTTTCTGCTTCAAACACATTTGTAAAGGGATTGCTCACTATTCATTTCATGCAAATTGTTTTCCAAAATTTTGGCAGGCTCTGGCCTGTTTTTACACATCTCATGACTTCCCAGAAGTTACAAATTGAGTTAGAGGAAAATTTCACAGGAATAGCACAAGTCCTGCTCTTAGCATGAAGACGTCCACTACACACAAATTTTTAATAACTTCTTTAAATTATTAAGCACTGAGTGTTACCATGGTCAATACCCCATCATGTTTCTTGATCATCTTTAGTCTGTGAAAAAAATCAAGTGGTGCATAAGGTGTTTTGTCTCTTAACTATGGTAACACAGCAATTTTCATAATATTTCTTGCTTTCCTACTGTAATTTTTCTGACATGACTTGAGTTTTCCAAAACACTCTTTTCATAATACAGGAGAAGGCCTTGATCCCTGTTTTGGATGCTGCAAATACACTACAGGTTCTTTATGGTGCCCGCAGCACTGCTCTGACCAAAAACTGGATAACACATTCCCTAACAACTTAAGAGCATGACAGGATGCCAGAAAAGAAACCCCACTGTCACAAAACCAAAAATCCCATCAACTGCCAAGAAATCTTAGCAAGGCACACAAGTCTCCTGCCCTCTTTTCACCAAGACTTTCACAACAAACTTACGGTGCGGTTCCTGATGTACAGAAACACCTTCTGAGTCTGCTGTGGCCCACTGATTATATCAGGGAAGCAGGCAGCTTCTTGGGATGTCATACGGTCGTGTGGAAGTCTGCTCTGGAAAGCTGCACCCTCCACACCTACAATAAAAAGACAAGTAGTCTACAGGCACTGCAAAGGAACACTGCCCCTCCTAGCCGTGAGATGATGTGGTGGCAAATTTCATGGGAGGTTTTTATTTATTTCTGCAAGATAGACAGATTTCCAAGTCAACAGTTCCTTGAATTACAGGTATCTAGAGATAATGAAAAAGCTACACTACAGGGGAGATAAAACAAACAAGCAAAGAAAACCCCCCAAAAGGCAAAGCCTGAAAAATAAGTGGGGTGGGGGCATATATCAGTATATTATATATAACACACACACATACACACACACACATATAGGTATGGACAATAAAACATAACTATTGTAGATGCTGTCCTTAATTTGTGTGGTTTCCAGTTTCTAACAGAACTGGAAAACCATTTTAGAACCTGTTCAATGCCAAAGTACCTGTAATACACAAGCCCAGCATCTACCATCCCCTCTCACCTGCTTCTCAGTTTAATTTGCACTGACCTTCTCCAGCTAAAGGAACCCAGTATACCCAGTATAAACCCCCAGTTTGCATATCTGATATATTTACAGCAGGCAGTGCAATAAAATACAATCACACTTATGCATTTCCTGTGCTCCCTCCCCAAGTGCTGCCTACAAACAACAGATTTCCTACTTTTCCTTTTAGATGTTCCAGATGCAAAGGACTGATGCTGAACCCATACAGGAGAGGTTTTCTCTATGGAAAGCCTTCATTCATACAGGAACCTGCACTTCTACCAGCTCACACCCTGGCAGTGATGTACACACATTTCTGAACCTTGCTTTCCTCAGTCTCTGCTATGCTGTGCTACAGAAAAAGTGACAAACTAAGCCACAGCTGCATCAAGTGCAGAAAGCAAATCCTGCAGGCACAGCAAGCAAAACAAAGTACTGAGGTGGGAAATACAGCAAGAAAAACAAACTTCCCATGTCCTAGAAGTGACTTTGAACAGGTCAGAGGACAAGGCATTCCATCTAGAAAGACAGAAGCCAGTAAGTCCTGGGGCAAAAAACCCCACAAGTAACACAGTGTGATTGAGATCACTTGCTGAAATGAACTGCTCAAAAGATTGCAATAAATAGCAAAGTAAATATAAGCTTGCAGTGTGTTACACTAACCAAGACAACTGTTTAAGAGTTTGAAGTTCATGTACAGCAGTACATGTCTCTGTACCAGGGAGAGGAGTTCCCTGCTTTTAATTCTGGTGCCACACACCCCCTTTAACTTCCAAGCATTTTTACTTCCCAAAGGTGCTGAAAAAAAAAAAACAAATCAAGGAAGGAAATGGTTGTGAAAAACCCCCAAACCAAATCCAAAACCTCCAAAACAAACCAACCAAAAACAAACACACAAAAATCCCAACCAAACAAAAAAAAACCAACCCACAACAAGGAAAAAAACAACCAAAACCCACAAACCAACCAAACAAAAAACAAACAACAAAAAAATAACCCCGCAATCAAAAATTCATTCACAAGAAAAGATCAAAATATCTGTGTGATGACTCAAGGTCAAGAAAACTGCCTGTAATCATTTGCACAAATTTTGCAACAAGAACAAATTAGTAACAGAAGCTACAGAGTATTACAAGTAAAATAAAATTAATGACAGGAGAAGCTGACACACCCACAATGTTTGCTGCACTAATATTCAGCTATGGAACAGAAACCCACAGCTCTGCCAGGATTTCAGTTTCTCCAGCACATCCATTCCTTCTGCTGTCCTTCCATCTAACACTGGCCCAAGTGTGCCAATACCACAGGAATGCACATGCTCAACTAGGAATGCTGTAAACCTGGGCATGGAAATCAAACCAGTCACCAATTCTGATACTTTATTAATGCTAACAACTTAATTAAGGTTCTAGATGCTCACATGTTAGCAGAAAGCTCAGCAGCACAATTTTCAGAGAATGGCCAGTTAAAGACCTGAAATGCTGAACCTGACTCCCTCTTACAGGTTTGTGCTTCTCCAGGTACCTGCTAAAAAGACATGTAGTTATCAAACACCAGGAAACTCTCAGATGGTTGGAGGTAAGGCAACTCAGCTTTCTTGAAAAGATTTGGGATTCATTTCTTCAAATTGAGCAGTCAGAGAACATGGTGCTGCTAACAGTTTTGGAAAGAACTCCCAAGAGGTGGGGTTGAGCTGGGGGGAGCTTTTAAGGCCATATACCTTTCATGGCAACACCCAAACTTTAAAACTAGAATAACAGAGTAGTTTCAGATGAGCATAGGTATTCAGGGGAAAAAAAAAAGAAAAAAAAGAAAAAGCTAATAAAACAACTCACAAGAGTGTTCCATACAAGAATTCAGAAAAAGCATAGCTATTAATAGCAAAGATAGCCTTTTTATTTGGCCAACCATTGGAAGATCTTGTAAGAACTAAATGTCCTTGAATTTACTTCTGCAACTACACAGCTCAAATCTAAATGCATTTGGATTTCAGGCTGACTAAACCCCATTTCACATCCTTACTGCTCGTATTTCATGAAAGCCACACGTTACAGGGATCACCAGTTCAGAACTACATGTTTCTCCTTGGGAAGATTCTGCCTGGACTGGATTATCAACACCCCTTCACACACATTTGCACACTCACACCTGCCCATTTCCTGACAGTCAGCACTTGCAATTAATTGGCTTAAGTTTTGAGTTTCTTCTCCACAGAAGAAATCCTGAGGGATGCTGCTCATTTAAAGACTTACTAAAACATCTGAAGATGAACACACTGAATGAAAGGATTTTGGCTGTTGGACAGTTGTTAGAGCATACTCTCAACATATAATACAAAATGCAAAATATGCAGAATTTCCATTCAGGCAATGCCTACCTAAAAATGAAATATGCAATGCATCCTTAAGCCCGTGAGCCATAACAGCCAGCAGTTCCATGCAAGTGGTAACATCCAACAGTATTTGGCTCCCTTACTTACAACAGCAAAGGATGCACTCTTAGATGAGCATCTTGGAAGTTCTATTTGCTTCAACAAGAGCAACTTGGAGGTACAGAACAGGTTCTGGAACCTTTGACTCTTGTTTAAAACCCTAATCCTGAAGTGAGAGCAAAAGCAGCAGAGTTGGAGGAAGATTTTAAGCAGCACTCCAAGTACTTCAGAGTAAAGACCAGTCCTGTGAATGAAGCAGTGAGTACTGCAGCTGCAGTACCAAGGCCAAATGGAGAATGCAATTCACAATGCAGCCCAGAGAGCAGCAGATTATGAATCTGCCCAGCAGACAATCCCCTGGGCTAAGTGCTGGCACACGGCTCAAACACAAACCCTTCCAAAAGAGAAAAGGAAAGGAGCAAAAAGGTACTCCAAGCTATGTTTCTCTAGCAGATTAGAAAAAGGGGCACACTGTTCTAAAGCTCTCTGTGTCCATCTAGGTGGTACTGGCTAGGCAAGAAACAGCTTCCTGTCCTTTAGACTCCTCTGAACACAGAGAGGAGTGGAGGGATGAGAGATCGGCCTGAGGCATTTCAACACAGGTTAGCTAGTGCCCTTCTCCAGTTGGTACAGACCTCAACTGAAATCTGAACAGCCCACACTTTTGAAACAGGTGGGCACACAGCTCCTGCATCCCTTGCTACATTGGGGACACCCACACCCGTGCACACTTGCAAGCATCAATCCCTAACCTGCGGCTCTCGCTACTCAGTGGCAAGCATCAAACGCCACCCTCACCTGATGCTTGGCCGTCTCCATACCCTCCAGAACTGTCGTCTTGAAGTCCTCCTGCTTGCCCTGTGGAAGGAAAGAGGAGAACTCAGGGACCTTACTCCATAAGTTAAACCATACTGGACATAAAGGCCCGGCAAGTTGGCGTTTTAGGTATTAAATTTCCACCAACTAACTAAACCCGTTTTCTGAGAATCCCATCTTCTGGAACCTAGGTTCAGGGCACCAAAAAATTATGTTCTAAAGTGTTATCCAGGTTACTGGAATGTTTCACATCAGATTTTATGGGAAATAAAGAAGTACACCACATGTAGCATTCCTGGTGGCTAAATATTTATGATCTGGCAGATGGATACCATCAGATTCTATGGATCTCAAACCCTAAGAATTTGATAATCTTGCCTTTGGTGCTCCCAAGTCTCCCCATATTCCAAGGAGATAGTTTAAAGCATTTTGAAAAGCCTCTTATGTTCAGGAAAGCCTATTTTTATTTCCCCCCCATAAACCCTTCCTTTAAGCTTGATGCTAGAACATTTCTTGAAAGACTCAGACCCCTTATCTTGGCTTCAGTACCCTTGATACACCATCAGTGCTCTGACACACTAAGATTGCCTTTGGAGCTCAGTACATGTCACACCATTGATCAGTGAAGAGATCAATACCCAGCGCTGAAAGACATCAGTCTTTCAACATTCCAGTGGTGGAAACATGAGGAAAGGCTAAGCTCTCAACTGAAAGGTCTGAAGAAGTCTCAGAATTACCTCAGCCTGCATCTAACTCCTAAACAGAACTGCAACACGAGCAGGAACAGAGCACGCTGAGAAGAGAGAGAGATGAGTACAGCTGCAGTGTCTGCAGGAACAAAGCCACCACAGCCCCCACACTGCTACAGAGACACGAGCTGTGAGCTGAGCTCATGAGCCATGTCCTTCCACCAAGGCCCACCACCTGCAGAGCTCAGGAAGCCAGGGGACACTCCAGAGATGGCCCAGTGCTGTCCAGCTGGCTCCTGGTGCCCCACACCACACACATCAACAGCCAGCAAGCCCAAACCAACATGCACTGAAACACACTGCAATGGGCACTGGGATGGAACAGCTGCTCCCCAAAGCACAGCTGCCCAGGTGAAACCCCCAAACAGGTAACAGCAAGGTCTAACCTGAGGCTAAACACAATTCTTAATGCTCTTTAAAGCCTGGGTGGACAATTTTGCCAGAATATAATTTAAGGCTTTTAGGGGATACACTAACTGAGGAGAATTTCATCTGAACTACAGATTTAACCCCTAAAGGCAGATATAGAAAGTTAAATAAATGTTTCCATACTGTGCTAAACTGGATTAGTCTAGGATGTCACAACATTAAACACCTACAGATAAAACAAAATAGGAACTGAAACAAGACAAACATTTTCCCTCAGTAAAGCAGAGGAGCCATAGTTAGTACTTGCACAAAATCAGTCTGCCAGCAAGGAAATAAAAAAACTCATGGAAAGACTGTGACCAATAATTGTATTTTGACAGGCCTCACAAGATCCAAGTTACTATTCTGTGAATAAACATATCTGCAACAGCAAGATGTAATTCTTTACTTGAGCTACACTGCAAGTACTTTATTTTGCAGGGAACATTTCAAGGCTTGCTTCCATTCTGGGAGAGACTAAAACAATTGAAACTGGAATATTTGCAGTCAAGTATAGGCCATGAACTTGCAATAAGAATTTCACCTGTGCCTTCCATAAGTTAAGAAATTAAAAAGATTCTGGACTCAGTCTATGATATCCATAATCCCTGAATTAACACTGACAGTGAGCAGAGGGGAAAAATTGCTCTTGGCTTACAGAAAAACCAGAATCTTCCTCTTCTCATCACATTACTGACTGCTTGGACACAATTCTAAATGCTACTCAGTCTGAGCACAGAAGTGTGGAAACAAGCCCTGCTAGAGAAGATTGCCTCTGCCTCCCTGGAAGAAAGGTTCCAGTTGTAAAGGAGCCAGCAGCAAGCAAACAGCTGGTCCTGTTAACATCAAACTTGCAGCTCAACAGGACCCGTGTGAGAGCAGAATCTGCTCCAATCCTCAGGGCAACAGAATAACAGACCATGAGCTGAAGAGCAATGAGGAACAAGGTCCACAAAGGAATCTGCTTCATATAATTATCCACTGTCTCAGAATTAAGAATAGCTGCACACGAGTATCAAAGAGTACTGAATTTATTTAGGAAAGCAGACAAGTCAGATAAAATAAAGAGACAAAGCACCACTAAGTTTGACCATTCCCTTAATCTTAATCATGATCATACTCAGTTCCTTGGATAACAGCACCTAAAAATATAGGACTATCACAATATAAGAACACTGACAACACTAAAAGGCCAGAAGCTAGTAAAGAAAATCTGTAGTTCTAAAAATGAAAATCTAATTTGGTGAGGAAAAACAAAACAGAGATTCTTAGAGGGAAAAAAAAAAAACAGCAAAAGAAACAAGCTCCTTGATTCCAAAAGGGATATTGGCAAACAAGAACACAAAATGTCATCAGCCAGCACTGAAAGGGAGTTTGGAAGCTTTCTGCCATTAGACAATACTCCTCAAGTAAATGAGGAGAGATACTCTAAGTGAATTATCTTAACCATGAAATACTGTCACACCTTTTAGAACTGCTCTGCAATAGCATGCAGTGTATCTTGCAAATCCAAGAGCCAAAACACCTGGAATTCAGCACAGCTGAACACATGACTGGAACCTGCTCAAGAAGACCAGCACTGTGCAGTCACCTGTAATGTGACACTTAATAATCCCCTTCACCAGAAACTGTCTGTGGGGACAGGCTGATGAAATACCACACACCAGCACCAGAACGTTTCCAGTTGCACCAGCAGGCTTTTCTCAAAAGCTGTAATGTGACAACTTTACACCTCTACTGCATTACCTGCATTTTTACAGGCTTTAAACACAGAAGGGATTTTTTTTAAGGTCTGCAATGAGAATTAACAGTAATACCCAGGCTAACAAAAATTTTCCTAGAATTTCAGTATGCAATCCTATCTAGCATTGCTGTCCAATTCAGTATTTCTTATTGAACACTTCAATTTTTCCTTCAAAGTGACAGAGAGAGAAAACCTCAGCTATAAGCACTGCTTTTATACAGAGTAGAATCCATGCTGCCTCCTCTTTCTAAAGGGGGGCTGAATTAGAAGTCCCAATGCAATTTTAACAGCCAGCATAAGACCTGATGTTCCTGACACCTATATTAATAAAGAAAAAAATAGAGAGATCCACAAACATAAATAGTCTCAGAACCCTTTAAAATTACAGAAAGACTAGCTGTGGAATGACAGCTTGAAATGTCTTCCTTCTGCTTTATTACTTCATGCATATCCACAGAATTTCCAGGAATATAGAAATTATATGATGATCTGAAATCTACTGATTTCTAGGCAGCTAGATACAGCCTGTTTGAAAATTGATTGTATTTAGACAGTAAAATACAGTGTTTGTCAAAAAACTGTCTAACAGGCTGTTTGGGTATGGAACAGCCTGACTCATCACTCCTCATCTTCCACGTTTCTTCCTTCATGGGACAAAACCTGTTCCACCTGCACTTCACTGATTATGCCTCAAACTGATTTCAATAATCATTCTTAGAGGCACAAAATGGAATCTGAGAGAAATAAAGTGTATTAATAATATGTCTCAAGGATTAAACACAATGTCTAAGCTAAATTAAATAGTAAGTTTAAAATACTTGCTTAATTACCCCCATTAAAATTCCATTTTTGCGACATCAGCTACATCTAAATTTAGCTACAGCTAAATCCTGGGGTGGCAGGATTTTTATCACTGCAGTATTTCAGCCAAGCATATGAGCTACAGTATTCCTGTATCAAGGGAGGAGCCAACACCTGTGACAAGGAGAGGTGACAATGGCAAATCCTAAGATAAAACACACCCACAGCTTTTAATATTTTTTCTGCAACTGAAGGTAGGTATCCCCAAGGACATCAGTCCTATGTTCTCAAACCTGCCAGCCAAAAAGAAAATTAAGATAGCTGAGGACTAACAGTGACTCACATCAGTGATGAACCTGCAAAGATTCAACTATCAGATTTCAGCTCCTGTCTTAACACCAACTAGTAACTCGTTATCTCATGAAATCTCTTGACTCTGAACTTTGCTTTCTGACCTTCCAGGCAGCTGATACCCCACCAGCAGAGCTCACTAAGGGTGGCAGCTGTAAACACAATGGAGGTAAAGAATGGGGTACTGCTACTACCACAAATTTCAAAAGCTGCCTCCTGGACAAGACTGACCAAAAAACTTCTCAGTGTAAAGTGAAGCTCTGTCTAAGCTAATAAGGAAAGCACTGAAATTTAAGCAAGCAGTATCCAACCAGAAGTTAAGATTAGAGTCATAGTTTAAAGCCACAGGAATCTCTGTAGTTTAAATCTGTCCTTCTGCATAACAAACCCCCCTAAACCCAACCTCTTTTGGAGCAGGTGTGGCAGCAGAGAGCCAGAGGGGCTGTTCTGGTCAATGAGCTCCCAAAGACTCTGTAAGGATCATGACAATCTAGCACAAGAGGTCTGGCTTCGTTTGGAATTACATTAATGCATGTTCCTATCTCTTTCTCTCCTCCTTCCACATGTGGGGCCAGCAAATAAAACACTGTAGAACAATTATTCAAAACCAGACTGAAACCAGACATGGGATTCATGATGCCACACCCGGCCCTACCTAATTTCTGTTAACAAATCAGGTAAATAGTTTCAGAGAAGGTCTCTCTCTACTCACCAGAGGGCTCCTCTGGCTCACTTTCATTCTCTTCTTCTGCAGGAGCTGGTGGAGGTGGTGGGGGTAGCTTTTTCTCTTTCTCAGCTTTAGCATTTCTCTCTTCTTCAGAGTAATATTCATCTTCTGACAGGTTTGCAAGACTCTCATCCATCTCTCTATACTCGACCTGTGAAGAGCACAACAGAACATAAACACACTGAAGTCGCCTGTGAGACAGGCCACTGACATTAATGCTGCAAGTAACAAAATTGCTCACAGTTCAAAGAAAAGGCTTGAGTTACCTTATGCACACCCTAATTGCAGATACCATGTTACAAAATGCAACAAAGCTTAACAAGTTCCAAATGAGCTTGCCTCCACCTAAGAAAAAGAAATGTTCAGAATGCTATAGTAGGAGCTTTCTACTCACATCAAACCCAGTTTACGTGTGTTATATTATCATTTAACCTCTCTGGTTTTCTTCCCCTCCTTCAGATCCCTGCCAAGGGATAAAAAGCAGCCTCTGTGTCCACTCCATGTGCCTGAACTTGAATTTCATCTGCTGAGCACAGATGACCACAAGAGCCCACGAGCTTTCCTGCAGAAATCCCACCTGTGCCCTGTTATGGTCTCCTGCTTCCTGGGAAGCATCCTGGTACAGAGGCTCACAGCTGCTCCCTCTCCAGAATGGTCACACCAGCAGATCAACACAAGGAACATCCCTTCCCCTCATCCCCCCCAATCTTTATTGCCATATTTGCCTTGTTCTGTTATTGTTCTCCAGTAAAAATAAATATAATCACCAGCCAAAAAAGGCTCCCTCCAACTTGAAGGAACATGGAAACTCTAAGAACTAGAATTATGCATCTCATACTGTTTAACCAAGCAAGCTTTAATCCAGAGTAAGAAAGTTCTGTATACTGCTACTGAATTTCTCCACTAATTGGAAAGGAAAAAAAAGCACTTCTCAATATGCAGCCATGGGAAAAATAAAAAGAAAGCAGCTACTGATCCTCCAAGAGGTCAGCTTCCACCAGGAAACAACAAAAACAACTTTGGATTTCTCACCAAAAGAAAAAAAATGTTCACAGTCCAAAAAAGAGCACTAAAATGGGCACAATTCAAAGTAGCTTTGGGAAGCCTGTGTACAGGAAACCCTGGAATCTTTAAGATACCAACATGCTCCATTACCTGCTATCTTTTAAATATTTACATGCCACAATGTCCAGCATATTCATGTTTTCTCTCACTCTGAAGCAAGTAAGGGTGACCACTCAGCACACCCAGACATTACCAGGGGTATTTGAAGCCACTCCCAACCACTTCTGTCCAAAGGCCCTTCAATGTCTCCCATTCCCTTTGAGCTTCCACAACTTTTGAAGATTAATCAAGTTCAATAAAAACCCCTAAGCTCTTCCCTACATTTGTACCCTCCCAAATTAAGTTCACACCACAAACATTCATGGGAAGGTGACCTCAAGCTGGCCTGAGTGCTCCAGGGGACAGATGGTGCCACAAAAGACAAACCCCCTTTGCAGCTGGGTACTGTCAGTGCCAACATCACCAACCCACACAGAGCACTAACCCCTACTAGTTAACAGATCACCATGAAGAAGGAATGCTGCCTCTGAAGATCACAGAATGGTTTGGACTGGAAGAGACATTCAAACTCATCTCACTCCACCCACCCTGCAGGGACACCTTTCACCAGGCCAGGCTGCTCCAAGCCCTGTCCAAGTGTCCATGAACACTTCCAGGGATGGGGCAGCCACAGCTTCTCTGAGCAACATGTGCCAGGGCCTCAACACCTTCACTGTAAAAAATCCCTTCCTTATGTCTGGTCTACACCTACCTGATTTTGATGTAAAAGATGCAGACTGTCCTACCCAACAGCTCCTATGTGTGAAGGACAGCCCAGTTATCACATCACACAATGGCTCTGCAGAGCCACATTCAATGCCACAGGACAAAGCAGTTCCAAAAAGTAATTTCAGCTTCCATGTCAAACACCCCAACCCCAGGAACAGTCAAGATCTTCAATATCTTCTGAAACAAGGTTTCCAACAAAAGGCTTCACAAAAAAAAGGTAATGCACTCATATATTCAAAACAACAGATAAGAATTACATGCTACAGACCCAAACTATTGGAAACCTTTTACAGCTGTTAGATTTCATTGCTAAATCTCACTTTTACAATGCCTTGACTCAGCTCTCCACTACCAGTGGAGGGAAGGGGAGGAACAGTGGACTGAGCACAGCCAACACCTTCACAACCCTGCAAAACCAGCACCATCCCATGCCCATGAGCCTCGAGAGGCTGCATCCATATACCACAGTAATAGAAGAATTTGCTGATAAAATGTAAGCTCATGAGCACTGCTATGGATTTGGGGTGTTTTTACTGCTCAGTATGCGGGAACCACAAAAAGTTCCCAAACAGCTGCAGAAAGCTCTCATTTATGACAGGATACAAGTCCTCCCCAGAGCCCACGAAGACGAGCTACAACAGGGGATCTTGATCTTAACCTTAAGCCAGTGTGGCTTCCTGCGAGCCCCGAGTCTGTCCCTTGCACTCAGGACACCGCAGCCCTCGGTCCGGGCACGCTACCCGCCCCTTCGGAGGGG
>VZTB01014409.1:222734-237560 GCA_013397245.1 Thryothorus ludovicianus | reverse complement strand
GAGCCAATTCCAGACCCGGAGCCGGAGCCAGAGCCAGACCCAGACCCTGACCCTGACCCAGAGTCGGAGCCGGATCCAACCCGGAGCAGAGCTGGAGACAGACTCACACCCAGACTCAGACTCAAACCCAGACCCAGAGTCAGACTCAGNCCCGGAGCCAGAGCCAGAGCTAGAGCCAGACCCGGAGCAGAGCCGGAGCCGCACCCGGACCGGAGCCAGCCCCGGAGCCGGAGCGGCCCCGCACAGCGCAGCCCGCAGCCCACGGGCACAGCGCGCCCGCCGCTCCCCAGCCCGCACCGCTGGCGGGACCTGCCCGCCACCCACAGCAGTGAGGAGTCTGTGGCCGGAACAGTCGTGAACAAATGGAGGCCCTTGAAACGCTTCGAACGGGAGACGTTTAGGCCTATTTCATCACAGAATCACAGAATGGTTTGGATTGGAAGGGACCTTGAAGCTCACCTTAAAGCACAGGTAAGGACACCTTCCCCTAGACCAGGCTCCTCCAAGCCCTGTCCAGCCTGGACACTTTCAGGAATGAGCAGCCACAGCTTCTCTGGGCAACCTGTGCTAGTCCCTCAGTAAAGAATTTCTTCATAATACTTTATCTGAATCTACCTTCCCACAGCTTAAAGCCATCCCTCCCTGTCCTCTCACTCTAGGCTCTTGTCCAAAGTCCCTCTCAGCCTTCTTGGAGCTCCTTTANTGGAAGGGACCTTGAAGCTCACCTTAAAGCACAGGTAAGGACACCTTCCCCTAGACCAGGCTGCTCCAAGCCCTGTCCAGCCTGGACACTTTCAGGAATGAGCAGCCACAGCTTCTCTGGGCAACCTGTGCTAGTCCCTCAGTAAAGAATTTCTTCATAATACTTTATCTGAATCTACCTTCCCACAGCTTAAAGCCATCCCTCCCTGTCCTCTCACTCTAGGCTCTTGTCCAAAGTCTCTCTCAGCTCTCTTGGAGCTCCTTTAGGTCCTGGAAAGGAGCTCTAAGGTCTCCCTGGAGCCTTCTCTAGGTGAACACCCCCAGCTCTCCCAGCCCAGCTCCCGCACAGGAACATCTCTGTGGCCTTCTCTGGACTCATTCTGAGAGGCCTTTCCTGTCCTGGGGATGCCAGAGCTGGAGGCAGCTCTGCAGGTGGGATCTCACCCGAGCAGAGCAGAGGGGCAGAATCCCCTCCCTCATCCTGCCCATCCCTGCCAGGGATCAGCCCAGGGCACTCAGGTCTCTGGGCTGCCAGCACACATTCCCCAGACACATCAAGCTTCACACTCACAAAGGATTCGATTTCAATCCTTCTGTCACCTTTCAAGGTCTGTCACTTTTCCTTAGCATGTCTTCCCTCAGGTTTCTACTCAGACCAGCAGAAAAAAGCTGGTAGGGCAGGAAACAGAAAGTTGAAGCTGCAGCCTCTGGACAGGATTCTGCTGATAAATGCTGATGTTCTGCTCTGGGTTCCCTTGAGTATCTGAAGAGATTTTCTAAAGGTAACAGAAAACTAAATGCATGCTTGCTAACTTTCTTGCTTCTTTCCTTAAAACTCGTGATGTGGGGCTGACAATTCTGTCTCTGAAACTTCATAGCTGAAGGCCTGTCAGGTCCTTTGCTTCCCAGGGGAAAGCTTCTCACTTTCCCAGAAGTCCTGTAGATAATATTCTTTCTCAAAACAACAGGTGGTGTTTTCCATCCCAGTTTTCATAACACAAAATACATAGTTTCTCTTCCTTAGCCAATGGTGGTAGAGAAGGTGGTGCTCCTATTCACCAATCACTTTTCACTTAGCAATGCCTTACATAAAGTGTTTCATTTTGTTAATAAAACTCTCCTTGGCCTTCTGCTGGAGTCTGTGTGTTTCTGTTTGTGATGAACACCGACATTGGTCATTCCCTGGAAGGGACACTGGCTGGTCTAGGCTCACCTGCTTTGCCATGGAGCTGGTGCTGGCTGTGGGACCATTTAGGTACCTGGGGAGGCACAAGTTGCACACCAAGATTTTTTTCACCATTCTCAGGGAGGCACGAAGCAATCTGAGGCTGTAGAAGGTCTGCAAGATGTAGCTGATGCACTCCAGGAGAAATGTGGGCAGGTACAAGCTCAGCAGCACACACTGACAATTGCAGGGCTGAGAAGGAACTGGGGCAGAATGGAACCAACTCTGAAACCTTGTTCAGTAATTATGCATGGAATCCAGCCAGGACTGCAGAGATAAGAAACACTGATAGGGGAGAAAAGGAACTCACAGGCAGTTGCTCTAAGATCACTATCTTCACCTGTAAGCCAGGTATTTTAAGTATTTCATGCTTCCATAAGAAGTGGCATTTCCTTCATCTTCACACTTTAATCTCCTTTTGTTTGCATTTACCCCAGTTTCTGAAATAGCCAGAAAATTCATTTTTGCATACACTTTTTACCTAATGGGTGAGACAAATGATTTTCTCAAAGCACACTTAACATGTTTTCCATAGCTTTACACCAGCTATCATCTCATTCCAAACTTGACACAGTTATTTCTTCTTCTGAATTGACAGATTCAAGTTAATGTTTTTATTTTTGAGGGCCTTTTATTAAATACAGTTAACATGACAAATATAGGCTCTCCAGATTTGTAAAACTGTCTCCTAAGTCTGTATCTATAGTTTAGCTCCATATCTGCTGGGGTATAAACACAATTAGAGTAAGGCATACAAAGGGCTTTCAGCAACATCTTGTTTCACCCAAGACATCATTGTGCCCATCATCTTATAAGGCATTTTTCCCTAGGATCAGAAAAAAACAAATCATAAGCTAACAATAAAATACATGAGAATATTCTGATGTGAAACAATGACAATTTGCTTTGATGACTTCTCTCTTTGTACAGAGCTGAGCAGAACTTCTTAATTTACTGCAGACAGAAAATCTGATTTTTATATGGAGTATGTATATTCAGGCTGGTTAAAGCATTTGTATGCACATGCAAACTTTTATTTTTACTTTTTTATATTTACAAAAGTAAATATAATCCTATTTTTCATCAGAAAAGTCTGAGATAATCAATGCCCAAACCATTTCCATGTTTGTTCTTTAGTAACTGATGTGGGCAAATTTTTTCCTGGGCTTTTTATATGTAAGAATTTTTATATATAAGAAGAGTGATGAAGAGTAAGTATGCCAACACTACTATTTCAGGTGGATTCATATCAATGAAAAACCCTCATTGGAATGGAGGATAAGCCCCCTCAGAATGAAAGTGTGGCTCTGATACACTGGCTGAGCTACTGGACACTTCCAAATACACAAAAAATCCAGGCAAAGTACAACACCAATGGAAGAACTGAGATGGACAAGGAAGAACAAGAGAGAATTAGCAATTTTCTCAAATGTGTGGGTCCCATTCTGATTCTCTGTAACATCCTTCCATGCCCCCAGCAGCACTGTGGGCAACAGGAGCAGCCCAGTCCCACTGTAATGCTACTGAATTCCACCTAGTGCTCATTTCCAAGGAAGACATGGTACATTTCCTCAGCTATAGTTCATCCTTCTTCCCACAATTCAGAGAAAGAAGGTTTTATTAAGTAGCATTTTTCATTATGACAGACATGAATGCAGGAGAAAAGCCTGTGGCTGCATTCAGCTTTTTAAAACACACTGGCAAGCACAAGTGTCATTATACAGGAAATCAAGTCACCCACAGCCTCTTCACTGTGAAGAGGGTGAGACTGGGATGGTTCACAGAATGCTGAGAATAAAAAAGGATCAAAAGCAATGTTCAAGGCATACACAAACTGAAGAAAAAGGTGCTCTGAAGTCTACACTTGTTGTCCTCCCTTTAAAAGTCTACACTATGATATGGAAATAAAAGTCAGTGTGGCGGGTGTGGGGGAAGGTCTTCACCCAGCACTTTTTCTAAATTAAGTTCCACAGTTTTGTTTTTGTTAAAAATAAGTCATTTATAATTTAATACCTGTTTCAGGATACTCAGATCTGTGGTGCTGTTATCAGCAAGCTTAATTCGCATTATCCATTAAAAAAAAAAATTAAAAAGCAGCTCTGAACTTTGCTTCTGAGATGGAAGCACTGTCTCTGAACCAGCAATCATTGCTGTCACTCTTGCTTTGCATCTTTCAAGGCCTGAAGTCTTTCTAAAAGGGGTGGGTGGGAGTAATGCCACATTGAAAAGATCCAGTCAGAAACAGGGAATCCTAAATTATCTTTGTTGAGCTTGATCAAAGCAGAATATAGGTCTTTAGCCTTCCCAAGTTCCTTGGCAAATGCATCTGCTTGAAACTCGAACCGTCGGCTTAACACTGTCAAACAAAATGAGAGAACCTGGGGAGAGAAATGCATTAAAAATTATTTTAAAATTCAGCTATCTGCAATTTCCTTCAGTGCCAGTAAACACCACCACATGTAGCTTCTCACATGCCACACATTGCTGTGGCTGCAGACTGATCTCTCTAAGCTTTACCCAAGCCACACTTGAACCTGGGAGTGCCACCCAGCATACAGCACTAAGCCTGGTTATTGAAATGAGACACCCCTAGAAACTCCAAACTTCCCCTGACAAAACAGAATCATTATTTAAATAGGATGATACTTCAGTGTCTATGTCTTGAAAACAATTTACCTCGTTGTAAGGTGAAAAAATGAACTGGAAAATAATCATCAAGCCTATCAGAGTAGGCTGGGTGTCATAGAAACCAAATGCAGCAAAGAGTTCTTTCTGACCAATGAGCACAGCAAACAAGAAGAAGCAAAGGAAGGAATTCATCTGGAGAAAAGAAAAAACATTGATTAAGATAAGTCATTCCATAACATCACATTATGGATTTGCACATGGATGCCACTGTAAATAAACAAGTAGATTACTTTTGAGCTAATGTATAGAGAGAAATAAACTGTTGGTCTTTACCTGCTTTCTGAAAATGCAACAGTAGAAGAACTACTGGTTTCTGTCAGTAAGCAAAAAACAAATAATGATGGGAGATGAAAAGGCAAGAGAAGTGAGGAGGGAGTACAGTATAGAACCCACCTCCTTGGAATTAAGCATAGGTTCTGAAAAGTTTAAAGCCAAACAAACTGTGCCTGTGCTGTACCTCTGTTCCTGGAAACAATCTGTGCTTCCACCTAAGCTGTGCAGTGCACAAGCCCTGTGCTTGCCTGGCTTTCCAGAGCCAAGAGGCAGGACCATGCCTTGCCAGGTTTTCTAGAGGAGGTGATTTGCTGTCCAAGTGGTTGATTGGTCTTTTTAGAGTGAAATGGAATGTGCCAGAATATTGTTTGTTATTGAAACACATGGAACAGAAAGTAAGGATGGCTGTGATCCAAACCAACTTTCTGTCACACAGTGTGAGTATATCAGGGGAATGTACACTAACAAATCTGGAAAAGGGCATTTGGAAACAGCTATAATTACAGATGCTCCAGGAAAAAAAAAAACGAGTTTAAAATAACTTACCTGGCTGATGATTATATTTTTGACAGTATGACCTAGTTTCCAGTGACCTAATTCGTGGCCGAGTACAGCGAGAACTTCTTCATTTTTACATCCTTGTTTCTTATTCTGAGGGAATAAAAAAGCAGAAGTATTATCAGGTATGTCTGAACACAACCAAATAAATTCCTTACTCATTTGTTTTTTCCTTGATCACTTAGGTGTCCCTAGATATGGTTATTCCCTTCTAATACCAAAAACACACATTTAATCTCTTGCTGAGCCTTTTTCATGAAGATACTTACAGAAATATAACCTTTTAAGGTTAAGAAGATTTCTGCTATGGGGTGGTGTTCTCTTATTTCTACGTATGCAGACATGCTGATGCAAAGCTGAAAGAACACTGGAAGATTTGCATTCCTAACACTCTCCTATCCCTTCTCATCCTGTTTCTGTACTCAAGCAAAGCATTACACTGCAAACAGGTATTCAGAGCTGCAGACTTTCACAGAATTGAGAGCAAAGCCCTGTTCCTACTTTCCTTCAACATGTAGCCTTCCTCCCAAGGCAGTAGCATTCCTTTTAAAAGGAAATAAAAAGCCCTATGATTTGCCTTAAAGCTATAATTAGGAAGGACATCTGCACCTTCAAAGTTCCACTAGCAAGCCAGAAGCAAACACAAAGGCTGAAGAACCTGTTGAAATGGAACACAGACTCTCATTATGACTACATCAGGTGAGCTCAACATCCCCTCCTGTCACCACCCACTTCTGCAGTATTTGCCAAACAAAACCCAGGGCACCACTAACATGGTGTCAAGGAACAGAAGCTGGACTGAACAATGCAGACATTGCCTAACCTTAGGCTGCACAAGGCCATTTGTTTTTCTCAGAATAACTCCTTCAGGTTATTCAGAAAGTATTCTACTAGCTTTAGAGGCCACAAAAGCTGTTCCAGCAGACTCATGACGTGCAGCTGCACAGCAAAGGAGATGCCAGTGCCAGGCCACCATCCTGTTCTTGCCCAGGGCATGGGAGGATGCACATGTGCAATCTGTCTGTGCTTCCTGCACCAGAAACTGCATGCAGAAAAAGGCACACAACTGACACACTAAGAATTAAAAGGGGAGTTTTGGTATGGCAGTCCCAAGAGAAGAAGATGAGCTAAAACTCTGAACAGGTCCCTTATTCAAAGAATTATAGGGAAGATCTATTTTTTACATGAAGGGAACTAATGTTTTGCAAAAGCCCCTGTGGATTTTTACAGTCTCTGGTGCTATCTGCACAACTCACACAGCCCCAGAAATTCCAATCAGCAAACCAGGCATACTTTGGTATTGAAATCACTAGGGTTTGGGTTTTAGCAACTTACTCAGGACCTTTAAAAAAAAATTAGAAAACACAAGGGAATATCTCACCAAGAATATAAACACAATGAAAGACAAACTCACTTTGGTTTTAGACTTTGTTTCTTCATTCTCACCATCTTCTCCTTCTGCTGGTTCTTTGTTCAAAGCAGAATAATCTTCCAGGAGTGTGTCAAAGAGCACTATCCTCTTATTCTTGAAAAATCCATAGAAATAAGCATTGCTGTGGGAAGAACGCTTAGAACCTGATGGGGAAAATTTAAAAACCATGATCTAAATCATGCCATGCACTGAAGCCTCTGCACTATGACACAGAGCAGATTCTTCCAGAGGAATTCTCCAAGTCCCCAAATGAACAGCAGACAAACTCAAGCAGATCTGTTTGGAAGGTGAAGGATATTCTAAAATTTAAGTAATGATGACTCCAACAGAGAAATGTAGTGTATAATCACTAAAACTGTAAGAGCAGTCATGAACATCTAATGCCCAAGAAGAAAAACAAATTCTATTGCAATTTCAGCATAAGAAACCACCCGTGTGAACATCTCAAGAAATAGATGCTTTAAATTTTCAATACTTCTTCAGTTGTTTTACCAAGGACTTGGAGACAATTAAGGCTAAACTAAGACTAGAAAAATTAAAAAGCTATTCTCTTTGTTTCACAGTTCTAAAATTGTAATTTTGACTACTTTTGTGCTTCCACTCCTGACTGAGCTGTGTGTTTTCATTCCACAGACCCAGGAAAATGCTTCTAAGCAGAGGATGAGTTCAGGCTGTGTATTGAGCTTCAGGAAAAGACCAGGAAAATGCTACAGACATTGGCAGGTATTGCAGGATCTGAGCAATGCAAGCAACTGCCTGACTATAGCATCCACAATCAATGCTGAAACCCCACATATTTAAAATTACAAAGCCTTTTTATTAAAAAAAATAGCAAAACCTCACCTTCAACAACATACACCTTAGTCAATGGGAAGTCAATGCTCTTTGCCATTGTTTCAATTTGCTGCTTGAGCTCTCCCTCCGGAAGTGGAATGAATTTATCAAACAAAGGTGCAATATAATCTGCATAGATTGTAACAAGCACCTGCAAACACATGCAGATATTAAGAACAGGACATGCAACCCTGTTTAGTGCTAAAGGTGGAGCAAAAAGGTCAAAAAGAGGGCACAATTTCAGAAAAAAACTCTTGATAAGGCAGAGCCCTGTATGAAGGGGGATCTGCAGCCAGGCTCTCTCTGGGCTGCTTTGCTCAGCACTGTGCACAAAGCACCTGCACACCTGAGAGGAGCAGAGACAAGGCCTCAGGGCAGCTGGGCTCTCACTCCCACACACCTCACCAACCCTGGAAAGCTCTGAACTGTTCCACACTCAGCTGCAGAGGTGAGGAACCAGGAGATGGAAGAAGGGGCACTAATTCCTGCTAACTTGCAAAACAACTCTCTAAATGGAGGCAAGAAATTTAATGTCCCCTACTTTATTTCTGTCTCCCAGCTGCCTGCCTCATGCCTCTGGCTCCACAATGACTAACAGCCCTGACCTAAAAATATCACTACAGTGCACCTGCATCTCTTCAAACTGCCATCAGCTGCAGCCCAGCTCAGAAAGCCAGAACCAGAACAATGTGATGGAAAAGAAGCTGAACTCCCTTTCCTGATCACCACAAAATTATTTTTATTTATTTATTATAAAAGTTTAAATTCTGGTTAGCGAAAAAGGAGCAGGACATGAGAGGCAAATGGACATCAGCATTAAGTTCAAAATTATCTTTATACATTTTATTTCACTGAAAACAAGTACCTGGACTTTTGACAGTGTGTGCACTGTTGAAAAAGTCCAATGAAATATAAAATGACAAAAAATTGACTTTTGCAAAGTCACAGAAAGTGAGGGTATCAATATGAAACAACACTAAAAATAAGTTATTTTTGTTACTGTAATTTTTAGGGTCTTAAACCTCTGCAGATATTTTGCAGAAGGTGTAGGAGGGTATTTCATAGAGTAGAAATCAGCTTGTAAGTCCAGACCAGTGTTTCATACCATATAGCATGTGGGGACTAATTTTAAGGTTTTATCTCAGATCTTGATATCAGCACACATAACAGACTAGTAGGAGGATGCAATGCTTGATTATTGAGTTATGAAACTGGAATTTTTCTCTAAAGCAGACTCTAAAGGGTAAATCTAATATCTCTTAGGATGATTTTGCATGTCAAAGGCTGTTCAAACAGTTGCAGTGAGGTGGCAACACAGCAATTGCCAAAGCATGAACTTAACCCTGGGGTGGAGGGGCCAGAGGAGGAGTGAGCCAGAAATGCTAAATATTCTTTCAA
This sequence comes from Thryothorus ludovicianus, assembly GCA_013397245.1. Lineage (NCBI taxonomy): Eukaryota > Metazoa > Chordata > Aves > Passeriformes > Certhiidae > Thryothorus > Thryothorus ludovicianus. Next base: position 228,450 of record VZTB01014409.1, on the reverse strand, counting down.
TACAGAAGTTTGCAGCTCTGCCAAGATGTTTTATTTTCTAGCTTTTGTTGTATAAAAGATTGCCCAACCCCTGTTATATCAGATTCTAAAGTATCTGTAGCACCTCAGGACAAAATTTACAATGGGAAGGTGCATGTAGAGCAAAAATAAAATACTAGTTTGTGATAGGAAAGTTAGAGAGGAATGTGGCTTCAGCTGCTTATGTTCAGGTTCTCACCTCTATATATAGGAGAAAGGAAAACCAATCAGCACATAGTGCTGCATTTCCAGTACCTGTTCTAAAGCTTTATCAGTGTTTATCTCTCAATTGATAAAGACACTCCAGTATTAAACAGATTAGATATATATGACATTAATGTAGGCAACTAATACGAGCTATTATTCCTGAAAAAGTACACTGAGAGCAAGACACATTGTTAAAAGTTTGTAGATATTAAAATTCATTTCCCTTCAGCTCTGTTCAGCATGCTGAGCCATGCCAGTAAGCTGCAGTCTGGAAGAAACCCAAACATCTTCTCATACTCACCAGGGAAACAACTAGTGTGAAGAGCCAGGCATAGATAAAAAAGTAATCTCCCCCTATTTTAATAATGTAAAGCAGAAGGGATGTCACTGGCAACAGAATACACTGAGTCACAACAAACTTCTTGATAGCATCCTTGAAAAAAAATCCCAGTGTCTGCAAAGAAAGGATAAATTGTATCAGTGGTGTCAATGTAAATATTAATATGCCATTCTGGTTAGTGAACTGGTCCCTTCACTCAAGACAAATGGCAAAACCCTTCACTCAAGACAAATGGCAAAACAGCAATGCCAGTGGCATAAGAAAATCAGAGTCTGACAAAAGGAGCTCTCCTAGTAGCTCCTTACAACCACACAGACCCAAGCCCATACAGATGCACCCTTCCTTAGTAAGGCCTGACCCAAAGCAGCATTTTGTGTTGCACATTCATTAAAGAACCAGTCTGTCTAACCAGCCTGAACCAATCTGGTCAGTACAAGTGCTCTCTGCAATACCTGTTGATTGAAGCCATGTTTCTCTTCTATGACAAATGTGTTATATAAACTCCAGGGGAGACCAGTCACTGCACTGAAGAGTGTTGCAAGCAGCAGAAATACCAATGACTGAACAATCTAAAACACAAAACCAAACCAGGTATTTACTGACACATACTAACAAATATTATGGGTGTTAAAAATGGTTTTTAGGTCAGTGGTTTAACTGAAACTGGTTAGAAGATGATGCTAGATAAATTCACAGAATTAACTTGTTCATGCTGACTAATTATTGCTCACTATAATAGCTTACTAAAGATTTGGAACACAAATTTGGATACATGCCTCATACACAGCACAAAGGTAAAATAAGCAGTAGACTCAAATTTCTTACCCTTTTAATGTGCAGGTAGATCAATTCTAGGATTAGTAAAAAGAAAACACCCAAATAAAGAGCTCCCAAAAACCCAGCCCATCACCTCACTTGACTCAAGCAGATACCACACTTAGCTTTAAACACATAAGGCTGATTTAATTAGTGAGATAATTTACAATTACCAGTTCTCAGAATCACATAGTCATTGTGTGCACCAGAAAATATCTGTTATTTTTACTGTATTACAAGTTAGCTAAATCTCACTTTTAACTAAATACAAATTAAAAATAATTATTGCAGTAGGGACCAAATACTTTCACAGAAATTTAAAGCCTACTTACCTCATATTCTGGTCCAAAGCCAGCACGACCAGAGATCTGACCAGACAGTTTCCATAGAAAAGGAATTCCTCCACAGAGGAGAATCATCTTAAAAACAAAACCACATACCACAGAGGCACTATGAAACACACTGTCTCTTAGTCTACTAAAGTTTCAGCTTTATAAGAACCTTTTAAGAGTGAACAAGACAAGTTTTATAGTTAATTTTTTGCCACCCCTCTGATTGTGATAAAACAAGCCTGGAATATCTGGCAATAGTTAATTTTTACTTTACAGAAGTAGACAGCAGATAATTTTTTTTTCCTGTGAAATACTAGCACATTTCCAAGCCTATTTTCTGTAAGCTTCTATTGGCTCAGACATATCTTCAGAAGACCTTAAAGCTTGTGTGTCCTGTGGTTGTATAACCACACACATTATCCACATTGCACCTCTCATCTCTCCCAGAGCACAGGCTCACCTCTGTTCCCCGCCCAGAAAAGCCCCAGTTTCACTTTCAGTACTGGAGCTGCTCCAGCTGTTTTGAAGAAAACTTTATGGTCTCCTCCTTGTGCCTGCCCCCAACTCTCCTGACACACTGGCTGCCAAGGAACAGGGAGTGAACATTTGGGATACACCACCCAAGAAATGCCCACCTAGAGCTACTGCAGCCAGTGCTCACTGCAGCTCACAGCCAGGCCCAGCAGCTTTTCTTTTTTTTTCACCCAACTCAGTGATTATACATTAGAGAGTCACAATTTACTAAAGAAAAGAGCAGCAAACACAACACTAAAAAGAAAACTACAGAAGAGAGAGAACTGATTAAACCTCAGAGCTGGGGGCAGCACTGCCAATGGGGTCTGAGCTTAGTGAAGCAGAGGGCAGGCTCACCCTGCCCAGCACATGGTTGGGCTCTCTGGGCTGCAGCCATGCATTCCCAGCTCATGTCCAAGTTTTCCAGGACCCTGAACACCCTGAAGTCTCTCTCTACAGGGCTCCTCTCATTCTACTCATCCCTGTGCTGGTGCTGTGGATTGACCTGAGCCATGTGGAGCACTTTGCACCTGGCCCTGCTGAACTCCATGAGGTTCACACAAGCCCATTCCTTCCCATTTGTCCCTCCTGCCCACGAGCTGCCCCACTGAGCCTGGGGTCAGCTGCAAACCTGCCAAGGGTGCTCTCAGTCCCACTGAAGATACTAAACTGCAGTCACCCTGAGAGCCATCACTGCTTTCCACTTCCAAACTGAGCCATTTGCTCTATCCCTTTGTGTGCAGCTATCCAGCCAGTCCTTTATTCATCCAACTGCCCATCTGGCAAAGTCATGTCTCTGTTATTTAGTAGCTACAATGTTTTGGGCAACAATGACAACGGTAGGTCCACACAGACTACTGATTCAAGTCTTTGAATAGCAGGGCACTAAATTCAGTGGCAAAAGATGCTCATTCCAATCACATCTATTTTCAACAAAGGAACCTGCTCTGGCTAAAGTTCTTGAAATCAAGAAAAACCTTCAGAACCTCTTGACTCATTGTGCTTGCTAGGTGATTCCACCTTACCTTACCCACCAAGCCACTGCCAGACAGCAGCTTTGATTTCCAAATGAAATACTGCCTCTAAAATCAGACAGAAATAGAAAAGTTTTTCAAACTCATAAAAATTGTCTCGAGTTCTACCGAGCACACTGAAAATCCCAACAACAGGAATATAACAGATCACACTGACAAAACATCCTTCCTACAAGTTCATACAAAAGGAAATGAAGCACAGGTCAAACAGCACAGAGGAGATCAGGAAAAGTGAAAGTTAAGAGATTATCACAAATCTCTGAGTACTGGGTTTGCATCATAGTTCTACAGTTACATGACTGATTCTATTTTACAATCCTATTTCCATCATATTTTATAACTGACATTTTTGCTTCCTTAGGTTCATCATGAAGCAGGATCATATTTCAAGTTTACTTTGCAATGCCAGGAACTTCAGGATTCCATTTTGTGCTACTGATGAGCAATGCACTTCAGCAATGAGTTAGAAGAGGTTTCTCTTCTCCTAAGATTGTAAATCACACACATAAATATTCTGTTCTAACTTAATGGATCTGTTTTTTCATATATGTGAATGTTATTTGCCCAGTGTAATTCCTCTTATACATCAGAAGTATCCATTGGTACACTCCCTGTTTTCACAGGCTGCTCTTTTTACCTTCTACTTAAATTTTATCTAAAAATGAAAAGTAGCTGCATTCCTCCAAACACAGGGAAAGGTCTGTATTTTAACAATTTAAAATAACTCTCATACTGCTCAATTATTTTGTAATGGAAACGATTATAAAATATAATTAAAATGTAAGCTAACACTGTAGTTGTGCAGTATGACTCAGCACTGCAGAAAAAATTACATGCTTTCTGAATAATTATTTCTTTCTGTGTAGCAAATACAGCCACAAACAAAACCAGAATATACATGTCAGTGTTCACTGTAAGACACCAGAATGCCAATGGTGCAGCTGCATGGGATCACTAAGAACCAAAGTATTCCACAGTTGGAGTACATGAAAAATATCAAATGAAAGGTACTTACAGTGCCCTCAACCTCTGAATAGAGGCCTGACCAAAAGCTGAAAGTACTTTTGTCCAGCTGATAGAGACGAGATTTTTCAAATGTTTCTGAGTCCATGATCTGTCCCAGTTCCTGTGGTACATGTGTTGTTGTTCTGTACACCCGCCTCTGCAAAATTGAAGACAAAACTTAAACTCTACACCTAAATATTTTAAAGGAGATAAATGAGGTTTAAAAGTAACACATAAAATGATCCCATAGGCCAATATAGAAAGTTAAAAAAAAAAAGAAATAACACACAGAGGAAGAAATATTCCTAAATTCTGGATTTCTACAAAGTTCTAAATATAAAACTGAAGCATAATTATTATGTTGTAACCAGGAACTGAACTGCTGGCTTAATAACTTATTTAGAACAGTTCAAATACAGATCACACAAACTGATTTTTCCACAGGATGTTACTTACTGCACCACAATCAACGACTAAGCTAATTTTGAAACCAATCACCAGATCCTCCCGCGCAAAGCACGTACCTTCACCAGAACACAGACCCACAGAGTGGCTGCACAAACCAGGTGCTACTTCATTTTCAGTAAAAAACTTGCCACTTGAAAATTATTTAAGTCTAGAAGTTTTTTCCCCGTCAGCTGCCTTGTTTCAGTATAGTTACCCGTTCTCTAGGGAAATGCTCCTACCCTTGGTCACTTCCACACACATTCTCTCCTGTCCGGGCCATCAGGCTGCACCGTGCCCGACCCCGGGGCTCACACAGCCCGGTGTGTGGCTGCTGCTAAACCTGCCAGGCTGGGGCAGGCGACAGCCGGGACCTGGCCAAAGTGACATTCCGTCCTTCATGTGGCATTCTGCGATAAGAAGCTGGGATGTGCCTTCCAGCATGCCCATGGCTCGGAGGCTGCTCAGGCATCGCCTGCTCGGGGAGGTGCTGAACGACGGCCTGTGCAGCGCTTCCTTCCTCTTTCCTTCACCGGTTAAACTCTCTTTATTTGAACTCGCGTTTCCTCGTTTTTTGCTCACACCGCTCTCTCTGAGCTGTCCCGGGGAGGAGGACCGGGCTGCTGGGGATGCTGACCCTGCTGCACTCACCGACCTGGCGGCTGTGAGCGCTCTCTCCATCCGCTGAGGCCGCGCCCGGGACAGGGCCGAGCCCTCTGCGGGCAGCTGACCGGCCCCGCGTCGCTCGGCTCCAGCCTCGGCCCCGGCCCCGGCTCCAGCCCCGGCCCCGGATACCCTCCACGTGAGGCCGGGCCGGGCCCGGTACAGCCCCGGCCCGCCAGCGACCGTTCCCGTCAGTGACCGTCCCCGCCAGAGCCCCACCGACCTGCCGGTGTGCCAGGAAAGCCTCCCAGAGGTAGACGGCCCACGAGAAGAGCAGGACGGAGCAGAAGATGCGGCGCTCAGCCGGCAGCTCTGCCCACAGGTCTCCGGACAGCGCCATGGCC
>VZTB01014409.1:178276-221973 GCA_013397245.1 Thryothorus ludovicianus | reverse complement strand
GGCTCCGTGAGGGCCGGCGGGCTCCGTGAGGGAGCAGGCTCCGTGAGGGACCGGGCTCCGTGAGGGGAGGCACGGCTCCGTGAAGGGCGGCAGGCTCCGTGAGGGCCGGCGGGCTCCGTGAGGGAGCGGGCTCCGTGAGGGAGCGGGCTCCGTGAGGGCCGGCGGGCTCCGTGAGGGGCGGCCTCCGTGGCTGTTCGGGGGGCTCAGGCTCAGCTCTGCCCGGCACGGCTCCGCCTGGCACGGCTCGGCCGCTCTGCGTGTCGGAGGGCAGCATGGCGAGGAGCTGTTTAAATTAATTTTCTTCAGTATGAGTTACTCAGACTGCGCACAACAGTGCATATAAAGCCTCGTTAGTACTTGTCCAAAGCTTTTTACAGAAACACTAAGAGAAGTACAAAAATTAACACTGATTGCTGCAGTACTTGCTGATTTATTTAAAGCCTAAACGTGCACTTCAGATTTGGTCTCAGTAATGCTCCGTGAAGGCAGCACGGATGCTGGGGACAAGCGTGCCATGCAGAGCCCGGGTAACCTGACAAAGATGCNGCGCACAACAGTGCATATAAAGCCTCGTTAGTACTTGTCCAAAGCTTTTTACAGAAACACTAAGAGAAGTACAAAAATTAACACTGATTGCTGCAGTACTTGCTGATTTATTTAAAGCCTAAACGTGATTTGGTCTCAGTAATGCTCCGTGAAGGCAGCACGGATGCTGGGGACAAGCGTGCCATGCAGAGCCTGGGTAACCTGACAAAGATGCAGGAATAGGGGTGTTAACCTTTAGCCAATTCTGGATACGGCATTTTAGTATCAGTCATTTGTCTAATTTCTACCAGTTTTAAGTGTAACAGAACATGTCTGTGGATTTTGAGTCGTTAACTTTTAATAAAATAATGCCAACTTACTGTTCTCATTATCTATCAGGTTTTTTAACTATATGGAATGACCTGTTGTATAAACTGAAGTCCAGCATCTTTTGTAACCCAATACATCCTGGCAGAAGAACAGGGTAGACGAGGAAGTGCTGTTGGCTCTGCTGAGAGCTCTGCTAGAAAGAGAAGTCAGTCTGGAAGATCTCTCATTGTAAAGTTATTTACAGGTTTTTACTACCCTGAACACGGCAGGGCAGCCCACAGCCTCGGGGAATTTAAGCATACATAACCAATAAACATGTTTTTGTCCTATAAAATCCACACACTTCAAGACAATAATTTTAGAAATGGAAGCAACATTCCCTATGAGCTGTGCTTTCTGAGGTATCTGCTCTTCACATTAAGAATTCTTTTTTTGCAGTCAATGTTCCTTTACTGCAGAACAAAATGTTTCTCACGCATGCTTGAAGCTGGAAATGTTACATCATTTTAAGACAAATTCTGGTAGGTGGGAGGGACAATAATGGCCTGCCTCATGGCATGAAAACAGAAACAGTAAGAACTCTTCAAACCTTTACCCTTTTGTAGTCTCCTTCTCTGATACCCATCTGTGGCAGGCAATTAGACCAGATAAAAAAGCCCAAGAAGAAATGGGGATAAAGATGCAGATTCAAGCTGAGCAGTTTTGGTGGTGTGACACCTATTGCCTCATTGAGAAGGTAATGCGTTTTGTAGATGATGGAGTTCAAAGACTGAAACACTGACAGTCTGAAATGGGCAAGACAATTTTTGTAACAAGGAAAAAGCTGACCTGTGCTGTACTGGAATCTTTCAGCTGAAGCATGAACACCCTGTGATCACACATTACTAAAAGTCCTGGCAGTGCATGGAGTGCCACATCACCACAGGAAAATGCCTCCAAGCTGCTCTTGTGCAGCCCAAAGCAACCCAACCATTTTCTAAATGCAGCTCTCGGATTGAGGAATGCTGCAGGACTTGTCTCCATACCCAGCAGACAGAACTGATGTCTGTCCCATCCTGTGGTGTATCCCAGCCTATGGAAAGAGCAGTGACACAACAGGAGCCTCCTCAAGGGGCTCTGTAACACCAGAGGTGCAGTGAGTACCAGAGTGCACTGTGCAGTCTGCACTGAGTGTGGGCTGCAGGCACACAGGAACTCATCTGTAAAAGCAGAACTGCATCTGCTGAAGTCAGTTTCACATGCAACTTCTTTTGAGGGAAATGCCGCTGCTTGACTTGAAACTGAAGTCTCCAGACCTCAAGGAATTCACTGTTCATGCTGACCATGAAGGGCCAGGCTCCTCTGTGGAATACTCACACCTGGAGAGGGTAACGGGGTCTCTCTGGCCCAATACCTGTTATTAAGTTTGCTGTTAAACATCTCCTGTTGTGAGATCCTGAAGATTCAAGTATATTAAAATATGACTCAAACTTGACATTAAAAGGTACTTTGTTATTTTAGAGAGAAATTACTTCATGACACATTGAAGGTTGTCTGATGATGTTGCAGTATTTAACCTTTTGATACAACTTACTTCCATTTTTAGAACTTTGGAAGATTGATGCACCTTATTTCTTTCATTAAAAGAAGCTTATAGTTTAGAGAGGAAATTACATGAAAGACCAGGCAGTAAGTTACACTTCTCTTGCTTGGTGTATGATTTTTAACCTAACTTTTAAGGATGCCCAAATAACTTCCTAAACGTGGTACAAAGATGCCATTTCTGTCTGGTTTTGGTCATACCACAGTTCACTAGACAGTTTGATAGCTGCCATCATTCCTGCACCCAGCCAATACTCATGCTCTGTTTTAAACATTTCCCAAAGTTTTTTCCCCTTCTTTTCCACTGCTGCTTTTCAGATCACAGTGTAAAAACCCAGAAGCCCCAACAACACCCCAGTCCCCAATCAGTAAGAAGCTGTCATTGCTGCTTGCTCATTAGAATCCCCAGAGATGGAAAAATACCCCCCTAACAGGGGACAGCAATTCTGGGCCTCGTGATGCAGCCATGCATGGCAAGAAATGTGATACAGAACAAGAAACAGAGCTTAAAATATTAGCTGACTCTTCTGGTGAATCTTCCAGCTAGGTTTCATTCATTGTCATAAAAGGTGATTGGGGAGCTCTAAATGTGGGCTGGTACTTTGATGTGACAGAACCTGCTTGGAAGCCTGGCAACACTCATCACACACTCAGGTGGTGCCAGGCAGTCTCAGAAACCCTCTGCCTTTATACACTTACATGCATAAGTGTAATTAGTAAGCTTGTACTCATTACAGCTCTTTCAAGTCTGAAAAAAGCACAGAGAATGTTGTAAAATAAAATGTAATACTTTACTTTTCTGTATCTATTTTATCAGTCTGATAAATTATCTACAAATGCATAAAACTTAAGCAACACTGTCCAATGCACTCAGAATGGTCCCAAACTCAATTACAAGTAAAGCACATTAAAGATTTACTGTACAGTAAACAAATGGGTGAAAAACTGTAATTTATTGAAACTCATAACTCAAAAAATATAAGATGCTGTAGTGTACAATATGTTACACAAAGCACCCTGGGGTGCACATTCAAGTCAAGTAATAACTCCATCGCCCCCCAAACCCTGGTACCCCAGAACTTGTTCCATATACAATCATGCACATTTACTCTTCAAGAGGAAGCCCCCAGTATTCTGATGTGTTAAATAGCACCAAAATCAGCATTGTTCATTGAAAAAAATGGGGAGCTAAATTAACTTGGCCATTACTTTTTGACAGATATTATACATTCATGGAATTAAACAGTCAAAACTAACCTAAAAAGTGTGTACTGTAACAATTACTGTTCTAATTTGAAGTTCTCCCCGTACAGCAGTAGTGGAGGCTATCTGCTCTAGGCAAAGCTACCTACGTACTTCCTACACACAGCTCATCTGCCTTTTTTGTTGGAAATAAATCTATGAGAGGTGTGGAAAACTTGGATCTTTCAAGAACAACTACTGGTCGTAGGTAATGCAGCTGTTTTAAGGCAAGGTCTCCACAGTCCGTTAGGGCCTTGTCCAAGATCGCCCTCAGATTTTCTAAAGAAGGGGCAGATGAGGGCTCTGACAGCAAGGGCTGGATCTCTGTTAGCTGCCCAGCATTATTTGGGGTTATGATTACATTTTCATCACTTACAAAGTTGTTTACTTGTGTATTCCCTTGACTGTCTCCCTCTTTTTGCAACGTTTCATCTACTGGCAACTGCTCAGGAGACTCCCATTCTACCACCTCATCACAATCATCGTCGTCATCATCATCTTTTCCTTCACTTTCCTGAATAAATTTTAAAAATGAAGACTCGAATCCCATTGGTTTATATGTCTTTAAATCAAACGGTTTGGACACAGGAGGCTTTTGAAATTTGTCTTTTGTAGCACAAAGTACATTTCTTTTTGCACTCTGGTTAACCACGCTATGCTGACATCCTTCTGGGTCTTTCTCTCTTGGCAACTCTGATTGTAAACTGGAGAAAGAAGAGCTATTCTCTCTTTCAGTGCTTTCAGGAAGATCTTCAGTTTTACATACAGTTGCCTCCCTGGTGTTGGGCTCTTCAAAGCAGGTGTTCTTGGAACTGTGGTTACATTTTAAAGTGCCTGAATACACGAAGGCACTGGCATCACAATTCACACCACTCGGTGCACACTGATTTTGGTCTTCGCTACTCCCATCTGGAGGATCACAGGCAGCGTTTGGAACAACGGCCTTGTCACCTTCCTGCCCGGGCTCAGAATCAGCTGACTTATCCTCCTGAACTTCTACATCTTTTTTCTCCAGGTCAGAGCAAGGCTGCTTTTCGATCATGACGCCGCACTTGACGCAGAGCACGAGTTTGTGCAGGCGCTGCTCGATGTACATGTTGGTCATCTGGTGCGTGCGCTTGTAGTGCCTCACGATGCTGCTCTCCAGTTTGACCACAGACAGGCAGCCCTGCACCATGCAGGGGTACTGAGTCTGGTTACACTTCTCTTTGCACATTTGTAGGGCTTCCTCTTTCGTTTTGAAATTCAGCAAATGCTTTTCTCTGCTCCTGCTAATTCTTTTAGATTTTTCTTTTAATTGCTTCCCGTTCTGCTTGCTTGTGTCAAAGCTGTCTTTCAAATAATTTTGCTCGTTTTTATCTTTCTCTTCGTTATCGTCCTCCTCTTTCGGATTTCCAAAGAGACTATCATAATATTCACTGTGTCTGAAATATACATGTTGAGAATAGTGACTGTAATTTGTGAAAATTCGATTGCAGCCATTAAGGTCACAATGGATTTCAAAAACTTTGTTTAATTTTTCTTCATTGGCATGTTCTTCTATTAGGTGCCGTTTAAGCTTATTAAACGTATAAAACACAGCATGGCAGTGGGCCTGGTTACAAGCAAATCTGGCAGACTCAGCTTCAGAAAGCAGTTTTTGATCCTCTAAGATTTCATTGTGGAAGTCACTACAATGCTTAGCAAGAGCTTTAGAACACAGAAAACGTTTACCACACTCTTTGTGTTTGCATGCAAATATTTTTTTACATTTGACAAGTTCCCTTTTTGTTCTTGCTTTGTCTTTTTCTAAGCAGAGCTGTTCCTTATTATACTGGTGAACAGTTCTGTAATGGCGAATCAAACCTTTCTGGTTTGTGAACGCTGAGTTGCAGCTTTTATGTATACAATGAAACGGTTTGTGGTACTTATGCAATATGTAACATAAGTTTCCTTTAGCAACTGTTCTTTTGCTTCCTCTTCCCTGTCTCGCTTCCAGTTCTTCCCTATGACTGTCCAGAGAAGTTATGTTAGATGTTTTTCTTGTTACATCATTGTCTGTCTCTTCATTGGACTCCAAATCAGTCTCAGAAGAGCAGTCTTCCTTTTTTTGGTGACACAGCTGCTCGGAGTCCAAATGCCCAGGGAAGCCGTCGCTGTTTGCACAGGCAGGCACTGGGGCAGTGCTATTCTTATGCATGTCCTCTGCACATAAACCTACATGATCAAAGTTTTCACCAGGACACACTTTGTGAGCCACCCTCTCACAGCCAATTTGATGTTTGTTTCTGTAGTGAATTCGAAGATGTGTTTTTCTTGTAAATGATCTTTGGCAAATATGACACTTAAATGGTGAATACCGATGCTGGAACATATTTAGCTGAAGAACCATTTCCTTGGAATAGTTATGCTTTTTAACATAATGCATTAAGAGAGCTTCTCTGGTCACAAACTCACATGTACACCCATGACATTCACAGAAAAATGGTTTAGCTGCCAGTTGAGTAAGGTACTGGCTGGGTAAATTATCTTCTTGCTCTTGAAGGTGAAATTTTGAGGTAGTTTCATCAACTGACTCAGGGCACTTGGCATCCCTAGATGAATAGCCCAGAAAAGATTTTTGTCTTGAAGAATTCTGAATATTAGCATTTTTTAAGCTTAGATGTTTCAAGCCTAACATTAGTTCCAACATGTTATCTTCAATATTTGATTCTTTAGAACTGTCATAAAAAGAAGTTTCTGGGGAAGAAGGATAAATTTCTTCCTTCAGGCCACTGCTTCCTTGAGCATCTACAGCATAATACACACTTTCTGGGGAGTCATCATTTGTATCAGAATTATGACCTAACTCTGGACTCATATCTGTAGGGGATTTACTGTCCTGAGCATCATTCAATAGATCAAGAAAGTATTTTGTTTTCATTTCCATATTTCTTTTACCTTTAAAGTTGTATGGATGGGCCCTTCGAAGGTGTTTATGCATACTTCTGGAATTTTTGTGGGTGGAACAGCAGCCTTCAAAACCACAGGAAAGGTTTTTCTCATCAAAGCAAACTGCCACATTGGAACACTGCTGTTTCATGTCTCCTGGATGGAAGACTCCTTCCTGGGACACAACAAAATCTGGAACTGACTGGTTGTGAGCCACTGTCCCAAGCAGCCGTGGAGGTGTCTGACCTTGGCTTACTGCCCTGTGCTCCCCACAATGCAGGCTGCAATTACTTTCACTGTTGAGATCTTCGCTCTCAGAGAGAGATTCCTCCTTCACCTGTGCAATTTCCTTAGAGCCTGAGGGATCCAAGTTATCATTCAGATTGGAATTTTCAGATTGCTCAAGCAGCTGAGACTCTGGAAGATATCTGGATTTTTCTTCTGAGACCAACCCTTCAAGATTCAGCGTTTGCTTCCCTTCCCCATTTGACACCTGGATATCATGAGCTGCGAGGTGATTCTGAAATTCAGTTTTTGAATAATAAAACTTTTTGCAGCCGAAGTAGTTGCAGGTGTAGGACGCATCTCTGAAGTGCTGCGCCTCGTGGTGGTAAAGCTGCCCTAAGTCACTGAAAACAATGTTGCAGCCGTTGAGCTCACACTTGTAGCGCAGGTCGTCGTGGGTCTGTTTGTGGTTGAGCAGCTCGTTGACGGAGCCGAAGCGGGCGTAGCAGTCCATGGACACGCACATGTAGGGCTGGGGCCCGCAGTGCACGCGCTCGTGCTCCCGCAGGTGGAAGGAGGTCATGAAGTGCCGGCGGCAGAACGCGCACTTCTCCCTCCTGTTCTTCATGTCCAGGTAGTGCTTCGCGTTCTCGTCGTTGTTCTGATGCTCGGCTTTCAGGTGCACGCTTAGGTATTTGAACTGTTTAAATACTCTAGAACAATCTGTCCCAGGACAAGGGTAGATGTCTCTGTCTTGCAGCTGGCAATTTTCCAGCTGGCTGAATGTGACGTATTCCTGTGTGTCATCATCAAAGCTTTCAGAGAGCTGTGCCTGGTGTGACCTTTCTGGAAACACCGGGGGCGGGCTGCTGGAAACTGTTGCCTTTGGTGGTGACCTCTCTTTTTTCAGAATTATTTTCTTTTTAGGTCTGTGTGTTCTGCTGGGTGGCATTTTAACATGTTCCATTACATGTGGTACAAAAAATTCCTTTCTCTTGAACTTTTTCGTGCAAACAGGACATGTGTAAATACCATCTTCCATGTGCATCTTAGAATGATGCAGTATTCTGGCCTCTATACACTCCCTTTTGCACAGCACACAAAAAAACTTGTATTGAAGCCATCTCTGGTATCTTTCTGAAGAACCAATTGGTTTTTTTACTCTGGATTTTTCCTTAGGGTGGTGCATTGTATCTTTCCCATCATAATATTTGTGTTCTTTTGTCTCATCATAGTCACTAAAGAACGTTTCTAACATGTCAGTTTCATTGAGTGACATATGACAACCTGCATCATCCTCAGAATCAGAAGCTGCCTTCCCTAAGAGTTTAAGACAATGCCGCTTCAAAGTCTTCCAGTCCCAAAATTCAGGATCAAATGGCCAATATGCCTTCAAAGCTAACAGCAGTTCACAGCGGAGTGAATTTGGAACCAGTGCATTTTCTTCATCGTATTTTTGGTCTGGCTGCATATAGAGCTCTTCCAATGCATTAAATCCACTCAAAGTTGGCTCAAGTAAGAATTCTGTGAGCTGACAGGCTCGTCTAACTTCAAGGTCTTCTGGTAAAAGGCATGCAATTGTTTTACACACTGATGTCTTCATTTCATCACTTCCGTTGGACCTGATCTGCAGGGCTCTCACACATAACAACACAGACACTGCAAGTCCTGCTTCCTCTGCCTGTTCAAAGAAAACAGATTTTTATTAGTATGTCATCAGGTACTTAATCAAAAAGCATGATAATGAAATAAGCTATATTTTTTTGCAGTTCAATAGAATTAATAAGAAAATAATAAATTCATGTAAACAGCTCTAGCTGTGTCCAAAGAGCCAGGACTGCATCTTACTTACTTCAGATTGTATGACTCTTATCAAGAAAAACAGATGCTGTAGTGTTTTGGCAATGATGCCAAACTGACGACATCTCTCCAAAAAGGAGTCTAAGGAAGGATCTATTCTTCTCTGCAGTTTGCTCCAGAAAAGTGTCAGTTCCCTGCCAAGAGTTGAAAGCAAATGTAAGAATGTTGCAGATACAACATGTGCAGTCACAGTGTGTCAGTTCAGTGCTGACGCCAAGAAAAATTCAAGTGTTATTCAAGGACAGCACACATTTCAATTAGGTCCTGATCTCCAAGTGACACTAAAAGAACTGCTCCTGTGCCCCACTCCAGCATCAGATCAAAGCCCAGGGTATCCCTGATACTGGCACTCCGTGAGGAACAGTCAGCAGAAGCAGCTCATACTTACCAAGAGCAATACACATTTGCTGTCTGAAGCTGATGGGTAAGATATGTTGTACAAAGAATAAATGCAGTATTTTCTTGTCCCTCAGATTCCAGATTACATATGATGTCTAGTACCTCTTTGCAATCCACCTTTGCAATCTTTAAGAAAATTAAAAAGAAAAGGCACTTTATTCTCAGTATGTTTACAAAAGAAATGCACATTTACTGTATCAAAGTCTCACAAAGAACACATTATCTCTCCCATACCCAGAGATCATGCCACACCTTTCAGCTACAAAATGGTATGAGAAAACTTCACTTATTAGTTTTGATGCCTTCTCAATATTAGTTTTCTTTGGGACAATCTTCCATTTCAGGCAGCTTAGCTAAATATTTGCATGCATGCAACCATCTATCTAAAACATTCCATTCTGTCTCTCTGCACTTACAGGGATTCTTGTGTTACTTTTGAAAATTACAACTCAGGTCCAAAAAGATCAACAGCTGTGAAAAAGATGGTCTCTCATTCTCTACATCCCTAGGTGCTGGTTCTGAACAACCACATTTCAAAGCAGGAAGACAGAAACAAAAGTGTTTAGAGTAGTGAGCTGATTTTGGCTGGGGTAGGGTTAATATTCTTCCTTGTGGCTGGTATGGGCTGAGTTGGGATTTCTGCTGGACACAGGGCTGAAAATGCAGAGATGTGTTTGTTATTGCTGAGCAGCACTTACACAGAGCAAAGGAAGCTGGGAGTGCACAGGAGCTTGGCAGGACACACAGCCAGGACAGGTGACCCCAGGTGACCAAAGGGACATTCCAGACCATGACACTGTGCTCAGGGAGGGGAAGGGGAGTGTGCTGACAGAGATGGCATTTGTGTTCTCAAACCTCTGCTAGCATGACTGTGCCTTGCTCTCCTGGAGGTGCCTGCCCATGGGCAGCAGTGAATTAATTCCTGGTTTTGCTTTGCTTGTGTGACTTTTGCTTCACCTATTACATTGTCTTTACCTCTACCTACAAATTTTCATTTTTACCCTTCCACTGCTAGTAGGGGAGTTGAGCAAGCTACGAGGGGCCTGGGTCTAGCTAGGGTTAAACCACAACAAGGAGACAAATCCCAGGGAAGTTTTGGAATGTCTGCTTAAGGTAATACATATCTGTATCAAACCAGGGTGTCAGGGTGGATACAAGCCACTAAGAGTAATTATGAAGAGACTTTACTATTAATACAACTCTAGGTTTTAACATATTTTTCCACTGAATCTATTCTGCTTCACAGAACAGACTGTGTTCTAGCAATATGTACTTTAAACAGCTGTTGATATTATAAACACTTCAAACTTCTTGATCATCATGACTAACAATGACAGAGAACAAACAACAGAAAGTTAAACTAATTTTCACAGATATCTCATTCAGCAGGAAGAGCAGAAGCAGGGATATTAACCCAGATTCCCATTCAGGCTTGACACTGGAGTTCATTGAGCAATGCCAACATTTTCTAAGGTCCACTGACTTCTGGTGTTCAACTTGAGACCCAGAAGTGACCTCTTGCAGCACACATTTCCAGAGCAATTCACAAGCTGCAAGGCCTTGCAGATGTGGCAGTTTTGCATTTGATAAAGTAAAATACAGCAGATTTTTGAAGGAGGGAGAGAGGGAGGGAGTTATTGACTCACCCCTAGCAAGAGAGAAACCTCAGAAACTGATTTAGGTGACAGTGCTTTGCTGTTCAAGGGAACAGACCTCATTGCTCCTTGTGTGCCAAAGGTAACAAACCCAGCCAGGTTCTGTAGATCAGGCTGGGGAGGGTTGGGAAGCCAGCCCATACCAATGGCCACAGGACAGGGCTGTGAAGATGCTGATGGAGAGAAAGGGGCTCTGTAGCTAACAGGCACTGCTGGATGCCATCTCCCCAGCATTCCTTTGCAGCAGCACCTTCCCTGAGTCACCCCTGACCTCTGGTGCCTACAGCTGCACAACCCTTGCAGCTGGGCTGGGAAGTCCCAGTCTGGCAGCTGGGCAATTCCAGCCTCCTCACAGTATTCTACCATCTCTCTCCACTCAACTATTTCTATTCTTTACAGGTAACAATTTCAATCAGTATATTTTATAAAGCAAATTTTTAAAAGCAAAAATTTCAATTTAAAGCTAAGTGACACAAACTTTTGTCTTTGGTAATTTTTACGATTATACACAGCCATCTCCTCAATACTACAGCAAATATTCTTAAATAATGCAGAGGCTGCCTGCAGCAGTTTGATTAAAAATCTGATTTTCCAAGTCTTGGGTTTAAAAACACAAATATTGTCAGTGCATGTAAGTATGGGAGATATTCCCTTCACAGATCTGAAGGCAATGTGGGAGGCTGTGAGCTACTCAGCCAGACATGACCTGACAGAGCATGCTCATCACCAGGTCCATCAAAATAGCAATCACTCAACACCACCACTGGTTTAACAACTACAACATTAAAACCTACTCACCAGAGTTTCTGAGGCTACAGAATTATAAATCCCCCATTTTAAATGGCCATCAGTCATTCCTCAATCAGATCTATGCTGTGACAAGACCCAGAATTTCCACCGGGCAACACCAGCTCCAGCACAAACATGTGGCAGTCAGGGTGACCCACAGCTGCACAGCACATCAGAGCCCTTCTCCTCCCACAGAAATCTGATTCTTTTTGGACAAACTCATTCAGGACATTAACTACTGAGTGAGCAACAAGAAAATTGGGTTCAAGTCCCATTTATCTCAAACTTGGTCAATGATAGTTCAGCTCATTTCAGGTCTTGGGGTTTTTGCTTTTTGTTTGTGAGATCCTTTTAGCTGTGAGACAGTTTGTGAATTTTTTTTTTAATATTTAAGATAAGAAGTCAAAAAGCACATCTTGAAATCATCCAACAACATACAGCCAGTCACTAAAGTGACAAACCAGACATTTACTGACTAAACCTGAAATGCTGACCACCATTACTGTTATAAACCTAACTAGAACAGCAACTCACTGAAAGTTAGGAGACTAAAGAATGAACCTGCTAAGATATCTGAAATTAGATTTGTTAAAAATGATGCCATCTTCCCCATGTTGTATTAACAAGTATGTCAGTTTACTCCTCAGTTATTCCAAAGAACACACAACCATATAAGATTTAACTTGTCTTTGTTTTTCATGTTACTTTAGTTGTAATATTACAGTGATACTTTACTTTTTATGTCATCATAAAAATTTCCTACCACTAACTGAGCCTTCTACCATTGTTTTTTTGAAGGACACCATGTTGACACTCTTTATTTGGAGATGACTCCAAAAGATGACTGCTTGTTTTACAACTGAAAACCATCCTACATCACAGAACATTTGGGGCTTTGTGCTTTTGCAATAATTAATTACTGTGCAGGAGAACTGCTTTAATTAGCATTTTAATGGATTCAAGTCAAACACTGGAAGTCTGACAGTGATCCTTAATTCTATTTTCTACCTTGGCACAGAGCAGCAGTGGACAAACAACTCTATAGTTTTATTTCTTGTTACATGTTTACCTCAGAATCAATTCAAGGTACCAGAAATGCAAGGGACAACTTTATATATACAGAGTGTATGTACACACAGAGTTATACACAGAGATAATATACACTTGTGTGTGCATATATATGTTATGGCTTACAGAAATAGATAGAAGTAGTTTAATTTGTAGGAGCTCAGCAATTTAACTCCCACACCTGACTCAGGCAGCCCCATCACATCCAATTCCTGGAAAGGGATGACCACACATTGTCTAATCTTCCAAAACAGATTCTCTTTCTTCAAGCCTCCCCAAGCTATCCTCATTCCTATTCAAGCTTTCTGTAATATTTACTTTCTTAGCCAAGACCTGTTCCTCTATCTACCCCATCCTACCCTGAGCTTCAAATTTCACTTAACTCCTGTTCAGTTTATTACAGTTTAGTCTCTGTTCCTCGTGGTGGGGTTTTGGTTATTGCCACCTATCATTTCCCAACAGCTGCCATTCTTTGAACTTGTAATTTTTCACCTTTCCCCATCCCTTTTTCCCACTTCTCTTTAGACCTGACAACTTTCTACCTGAGGAAGATAACAGGTAATATGATGATACAACACATTTCTTGCCTCCTAAAACAAAGGTGCAAATGAGTGTTTTATAAATCTCAGACTTCAATTCTGTAAGAGTGCCAACTACACAACACCTGAGATGAAGCATGCAAAGAAACATGCCGTGCAAATCTTCACACTGCCAATTATTAAAGTTAACTTTCTGGCACTGGAACACCACTGACTTTGTATTTCAGAGTTATGGCCACAGGTCCAGTTCAGTCAATCAACTGCACTGCTTTAAGACACTGCATTGATGCTTTGTGGCTTTGTTTTCCCATGAAAAGTTTAATTAAGCAATTAATTTGATTCAATTCATCAATCTGTGTTCCAACTCATACTTGACTGGCAAGAAAAGACTGTTCTGAGTATCAGGGTAAACCAGCTACAGTGACACTTCCCAACCCTCACATTAAACTGAAAAGGGAACAGAATTTAATGTGATTTCTCCACCATTCCAAGCACAGAACATGCTCTAAGCTACCCACCAGCTCCAAACTTTCAATGCACAGATCATGCCTGCAGTGAGCTGTTAAATAACATTCTCTGCCCCTAGAGCACACTAAGGGCAATTTGGCTCCAAGTGCAGACTAAAAAGACATCTATCCAAATATTTATCTTTCACAACAAGTATTTCTAAAGGAAGGGTTTTTAAAAGTTTATAAGTACAACATGATCACCCTGCCACTCGTGCAGGAAGTGCAGACATGAGAATTACTTTTTTTAGGATCTCAAGCTTCCCCCAGTTTCATTGAGGCTTACTCACAATGTCCCAGTCTCACATTTAAAACTACACCAGACGCTCACAGGTGAGACTGATCCCATAACAGGTATGAGACATCAAGAGTCAGCTGTGTTACAGCAGTTATGTGTGAACACAAATCATTGCTAAAATTGTTACTGTAACAGGAACACTGCTAAAAATGAGTTCAGAGTTCAGGAAGAACAACACTTAAATGTGTTTCCTTGGTTTTGTGATTATTTTTTTTTTTCCTTAAAACTCTTCTTAGGTCAGAATGACTAGATGAAAAGCAATTGCTCTGGTATCAGTGTTTGAGTCAGAAAAGACAGCTTTCCAGTTAGGTTCTGTATTACTGGGACTGAAGTTAGAATTTTTAAGCTTTCAAACACCTCTAATCAAGCACACATACAGGCACACTTATCCACAGCAGCAGCTCATACAAATGTTCTTCCCTACTGCAGTAGATCATTCCTCTCATGGAACTCTGCGGCAACAGTTTCACTCTTCAGCTTCAGTTCTGAGTACTACATAAATAAATCCTAAAATGCTTCAGAAATAAATATTAAAAAGGGACTAAAGGTTACTAACCTCCTTAATGGAATCTTCATTAGGCAGCATTGAGCACACACACGTGATGTAGGCTTGGCGAAAAGATGAAACATTTGCAATTTCTGGAGAATCTGCACACAGTTTTGACAAGGAAGTGGCTTGGGGGATGCAGTTGGATTTCATCAAATGTTTTATTCGCATCTGCAGAAAGGAAGGCCCTTCTCGTGTAATCAATTTATTAGCTAGGAAAAGAAAAAATCCTTTGAGAATAGACCGATTTACAGGTGACATTCAATGAAATTGTCTCACTGCATTCACTTCTTTACACATTTGTGTGTGGACAGTGCTCTTTGGAAACTCTAGGCATGATTACCAGTGACAGCAATGGGATCTCTTTTCCCAAACTCTGCAGGAGGAGAATGCTGGGCTACAGAAAACCCCCAAACAGAGCCACCCCTGCCATGCCCCCCAAACACAGCACCAATACATGTATGCCACAGCACTGGCTAAAGGACACTGATCACACCAGACAGATACTAAAGGTTCAGAATCATCAGCTTTATACTGCAGCTTTATACTCCAAAAATCAAAAAATATTTCAAGCCATTCATTACATGCTTTTCAACAGGAAAGTTTTCCACCTAAGCTGTTAAAACTCCATGTAATGCCAAAATATGTAAAAAGAAGTTGAGGGCGAAAATTTGAGCTTTGTGGGACTTTTGAAGAATTGTGTTTAAGACATGCTAGGCTTATGCTTTTAAAGCATAATAACCCTAACAGCAGATACTACTAATAATCATAATGATGAGACTTGATGAACTAATGCAATAGTAAAAATGCCACTTCAGATTATTTTTCTAAGTAGCAAATAAAATTTACTTATTTGGATGAAATATCTCACAGATTTAGTTTCAGTCTCTTCCCAGGGGTTTATCATAGAAACAGAATCCAGTTGGAAGGGACCACCTCAAATTAAAGTGCATGACTAAGAGCATTGGCCAAATGCTCCCTGAACTCTGGCAGGTTTGTGCTGTGACCACTTTTCTGGGGAGCTTGTTCCAATATCCAACCACCCTTGGGCTGAAGGACATTTTCCCAATCTGACCCGTGCTGATACACCTTCATTCCTGTTACTTTGCTGGCCAGCAGAGACAGGGGATGAGCACCTCCTCCTCCTCCTCAGGGCCCTCTCTTCCTGGGCAAGGTGCAGACTGTGCTGGGCTCACCCTGCAGCATCCTCGAGGCTCAAGGAGCCAAGTGACCTCAGCTGCTCCCCCACCCTGGCCACAATCCAGCACTCTGATCTCCTTCCTGCACTGAAGCACCCAAAACTGCTCAGCCCAAAACAGGGCTCAAGGTGAGGCCACCTCAGCACAGCAAAGAGCAGGACAGTCACCTCCCCCTCGACTGCTGGTCATGCTGTGCCTGATGCACCCCAGGACACAGCTGGCACCTCTGGCTGCCAGAGCACACAACTTCCTCATATTCAAGCTGCTATCAACCCAAATCCTCCAGATCTCTTTCCACAGGGCTGCCCTCCATCTCCTATCTGTCCATGTAACCAGGGTTACTGTGTCCCAGGTGGAGAATTCATTACTTTTGGTAAAGTTCATACAGTTGGTTGGTGACTGCCCAGCTCTCTGGTCTATCTGGATCTCTCTGTAAGGCCTCTGCTCTCAAAGGAGATCACAGATCTTTACACAGTATCACCAAAAAAATTATTTCAT
Source organism: Thryothorus ludovicianus (assembly GCA_013397245.1). Classification (NCBI taxonomy): domain Eukaryota; kingdom Metazoa; phylum Chordata; class Aves; order Passeriformes; family Certhiidae; genus Thryothorus; species Thryothorus ludovicianus. The sequence goes on along the minus strand of VZTB01014409.1, from coordinate 205,802 downwards.
GTACATTCAACTTCTGTACCAACATAATTCATGAAGACACTGAAGAAACCCCACCACTGACTGCTCACTAGCCTGACAATTTCATTTACTGTAACTCTTTGCACCTATCAGCTACTTCTCACCCAACCATGGACTTCTCAAGCTGTGTCCTGGATGTTTAATCCAGGGATGCTGTGAAAAGCACCAAAAGCTTTGATAAAGTACAGGTACTCTGCCTTGGCTGATTGCCATGGTCTGACACTGGCCAAACACCAGGCACCCACAAAAGTCACTCACTCTCACTCCCCTGCTACAGCTGGGCAGAGGAGAGAAAAATTTAATGAAGGCTTCATGAGTTAAGGACCAGGAGAAAACACTCCAAGGGCAAAACAGGTTCAACTTAGAGGCACAAAGCAAATTTATTACTAACAAAATCAGAGGAGGATAATAAGAAGTAAAATAAACCTTTAAAAACACTTCTTCCCCCAGCCCCTCCCTCCTTCTCACTGACAGTGCTTTTGGTCAGTTCATCAACCAAGGTTTTTCTTCTGCTGCTCATGGAGAGGAATCCTTCCCTGTAGGGTTTCTCCCACAGGAGAAAATTCTCCATGAACTCCTCCAGCATGGGTCCAGTCAAGAGGCCTCCCAGAACTCCTGCAGGGTGGGTCTCCTCCCAGGAGCTGCAGCCCTCCAAGGACAGACAGGCTGCTGCAGCCTGGCAGCAAGAGCTCTCTCTCTCTCCTCTGGATCTCCCACTGGGTCACAGCCTCCTCCAGGCATCCACCTGCTCCAGCATGGGCACCTCCCCAGGGGCTCTGGGGGATCCCTGCATCCCCCCTGGATCCCCAGGGGCTGGGGGTGGATCCCTGCATCCCCCCTGGATCCCCAGGGGCTGGGGGTGCATCTCTGCATCCCCCCTGGATCCCCAGGGGCTGGGGGTGGATCCCTGCATCCCCCTGGATCCCCAGGGGCTGTGGGTGGATCCCTGCATCCCCCCTGGATCCCCAGGGGCCGTGGGTGGATCTCTGCATCCCCCCTGGATCCCCAGGGGCTGGGGGTGCATCTCTGCATCCCCCCTGGATCCCCAGGGGCTGGGGGTGCATCTCTGCATCCCCCCTGGATCCCCAGGGGCTGGGGGTGGATCCCTGCATCCCCCCTGGATCCCCAGGGGCTGGGGGTGGATCCCTGCATCCCCCCTGGATCCCCAGGGGCCGTGGGTGGATCTCTGCATCCCCCCTGGATCCCCAGGGGCTGGGGGTGGATCTCTGCATCCCCCCTGGATCCCCAGGGGCTGGGGGTGCATCTCTGCATCCCCCCTGGATCCCCAGGGGCTGGGGGTGCATCTCTGCATCCCCCCTGGATCCCCAGGGGCTGGGGGTGGATCCCTGCATCCCCCTTGGATCCCCATGGCTGCAGGGCACAGCTGTTTCCCCATGGTCTCACCACAGCTGCAGAGGATTCTCAGCTCTGGCACCTGGAGCACCTCCTCCCTCTCCTGCTCCACTGCCCATGGTGTCTCCATGTTGTTTCCCTCACATGTCCTCACCTCCTCCTCCTCTAGCTAGAACTCAAACTGCCCCCACTTTGTTTTGATTTTCTTCTTAAATCTGTTAGCACAGAGGCATTTCCATCATCTCTACGGGGCCCAGCCTTTCCCAGCAGCTTGTCCATCTTCAGAGCCATCAGGGACTGGCTCTGCTGGACGTGGGGGAAGCTTCCAGCAGCTTCTCACAGAAGCCTCCATGGCCTCCCCACTACCCAAAACTGTGCAAAACCAGCAGAATGAAATCATATGCTTCAAAATAGCTGTGCTGCTACTCCCCACAACATAAACATCTACACAAAGCCCTTATTTGAGTCTCCAGATCTCCACATCACTCAAAAGACTCCTCTGAATTAAGAGAGAGGGTTCAACACAATCTTCTACTACATGTAGTAATGCATGTGAGCCAAGGAACAAACTGGCTGATGAACTGTAGGAGAAATCATGGAAATCCATGAGACATTCTGATAAAATGTATACTAGAATGGTGTTCTGCAGCAGCTGTAGTCAACCAGCTACCTCTGGTGCCTGCAAGAGACTCTGGATTACTCAAAAAAGAATACTTGCTTCAGACTAACAACATAAGAAAATATTTCTACTCAATGGCTCCTCCACTATGTCAACATCTTATTACTACTATGAAAAATGAGTAGTTAAGAAACCAATGGTATATAAATTTCTAAAAGAGAGGATTGTATATAACACAGAACAAGAAAGTTTTCATGCTTTCTGCACTTAAAATATTCCCCAAACGAACAACAGTGCATTCTAACAGACACCACACTTGTTGGCAGAACACTCACAATGTGCACCTGAACAGAAAACTCATTTCAGGTGCCAGGCAGATACCACATGCCTGTAGTGAAACTTGTATTCTGCAGGAGCCAGCTTAGTGGTCCTTTAGAGAATTATTTTAAGATTTAAGTCTATGCCAATGGTTTCTGTTTTTCACAGGAAAAACCTCTGAGTATTACACTCTTGACCCAGCTGACACTTCACATTCAAGGAACTTCAATGGATAAAGCAAAAAGAACAGCCTGACCAAGAGGCAGCCTGCAGTAAGATCTGCAGTTGCTAGGGAACAAGGCTCCTCTCTTCCTCAAAAATTGCATCTGTGTGACACCGTGCTTGAATCCTCATCGAGGAAAACCAACAGGGCTTCAGGGTGGGTATTTAATGGAAGAGAGCCAGGAGATCACTGCTGAGAAAACTCCCAGAAAGGTGGGAGTGCCCACCTCACATCAGTCACCTCTGCAAGTGGAACTGCTGTTCACAGCAGCAATGGGGCTCAGTGCCCACAAGCAATTCTCTGAGTCCCTGTTTCTACACCTCTTGGCTCACAGAATGCTTCTTTTTTTCAGGTCCATAAGAAGAATAAAAGACATACTAGAAAAAAATAATACTCTTTTTACCTCCTCCAAGAATTATTTAGATTCCTCTTGTTTACACAGCTAGACATGCATTTGGCAACTGCTTAAATGAAGTTTTACCAACCCGTCAGAGTCAGCTAGTCAAGACATGGGAAGTATTTTAAGACTACTTGCAGTCAGCCAAATGAAACACTCAGTTTAACAGCTACACTTTTATCTTCCAGCACAAATGAGAGCAACTTTGATGGAGATGGGGGCTCTGCCAGCATGCACAAGAGGGTCTCAAGTGGCTGCAGTGTGAGGGGTCAGTGAGGACATGGTCCCCAAGGATGGCAGCTCTGTGCCTCGGGCCAGCTCCTGCACACCTAAGGGATGTGGAGAGAACTTTGCAAAGAAGGCAAGTGACAAACTGAGCTCCTCTGTCATGCAGATGTAAGTGATGATGGTAGGAGCAAAACTCAGAAATGAGTCACTAGGCAGACATTTATCTTAGCACTTAGTTTTAGAGTAAAGTGGAAAGTTTCCTCTTGTCCTGAAAAAGGAACAAAACCTGAGGAATAGACAGCAAAATGAGAAAGTTGTTTTTCCTCAGAGAACCTAATTTTGTACTCAGTCCTAAATCTGTTCCATTTCCATACATGTCCATGAACAGACTTTCTTGTTCCTTTTCTTCCCAGATCTCCTGCTGCTATGTGTTCTGTCACAGTGTTCTATCAAGTATCTCGAGACTAGAACAGCTTGCTTATATAAAAATACAGACACCCTGTAACCCTTCCCTCTTCCCAACCCTTTAGCCAAAAGGGCAGAGCAGGTTCCAACTCCACATGTCAGTATTAAAGCTAGCTGCCTGAGGCACAGGGATGCCACAACTGTTGAACAGCATCAATTCTGCTCCCATCAGGACACTGGTATTGTTTAGCCATCTAAATGGCCTAAGTTGTATTTTTTTTTTTTAAAGCCCTTTCCTCAAGCAAATATTAATGCCCCAAACAACCATCCTCACCAGCTGGCAGTAAAAATTAGGAACATGGCACTAAAAATTAGCACATGGCAGTGTAATTTATTAACAGCCATAGAAGCAGCAGACAGAACCCAAGCTGCTACAAAACTTTTGCTGGAACAAATTTGGCAAACCGTATTTATATTTGATGTCAGTTCCTCTTCCAGGCCAGTGCATTAAAAAACAGAATTAAAATGAAGAACTCTAAACAAGAAAGGCAGGAACCTGACACACCTTCAGGATTGCTCACTCAAGCAGGCATCTGAAGGTCATTAACACAACCACCAGCTCACAGAACACAGGCACACTGAGCCACTCTCACCTCTGGCTTATGGTGCCCCACAGCAGCAAAAACTAGGAATGCTCTTCAGGTACTCTTCATAAAAACCCAAAAAGCATGAAATACAAACTATTCAAAGAAACCAAGCTTCAGATGACTGAAAAAGACACTTTGTGAAGCTGCTGTTGGATAAAATGGCAGTTTGACTAAGGCAACTGAAACCCCATTGCACTGGAGCTCCTGCTGCAGCCCCTACTCCCAACCTGAGAGCAGAGCTGCCATCCCCTCAGGGACCTGCAGCAACAACCTGATTCCTCCTATTTCCACCAAATGGAGCCTGCTAGCACAGAACACCACACAGATCAAAGAAGTGACACAATTGAAACAAGGAAGACAAACCTCATAACTCATCAGTGACTTGCACTGTAACAGGAATTAGTATTTACTTGATATGGTTCTGAAGATAATAAATGATTAAGTTAATTTAGTAGACATCTAGAGATGGTTGCTTAATACCAACTCCAACCAGGTCCTACACAAGGCCAAGAGAGTAATTCCAGCTGCTCAGCCAGAGTTTCTGCAAGTGAAATAAAATCACAGCAGCATTTGACTGCCTGGCACAGAGAAAAGACAGGACTGAACAAAGAAAAGGAACTAAAACAAAGCCAAGATTGTACTAATCATAACATGTGGTATAACACAGCTTCATGGATCAGTTTGTATGTCAGCAGGCACCTCTGCAGTCACTCAATCACATTTGTCTGATTGTATCAGTAAGATAAACCAGTTACTTTAGTAGCACAATCTAGGAGTCAAAAATTTTCCACGCCATGATATCACAGAGAGCAGGATTTCTTTAAGCTTTCATTTTGCCTTGTACCAGAGCGTAGGGTAACAAGTCTGGCACATCAACCTTGCCTTCTGAAAAAAAGCAAACTTTACATATGGCCTCAGTCTACTTAGAATCATAAAATATCTTGAGGCAGAAGGGACCCATAAGGACTTTCAGTCCAACTGCCTGCTCCTCACAGGACTACTTCTCTTCTCCTGCATCACTTGAAAGTTTCATGACTCAAAATATGCATTATTTTGATTTCTTTGAAATGTTATTGGATAGCTGGCAACAGCTACAGGAGATGAATTTTATGCCCTTTGTTGTCTTTCAAAGCCTTATGATTTTTCCTACAACTCCCTATAAATCTTCAATTTGCAGAGATACCTCTTTAGTCTTCCAAAAGGCTAACAAAACTAAAACCACCAAATAAAACCCCTCTCATCCCCTGTAACACAATGGCACTAAATTACTTAATTACTGAATAATTACAGCATTTACAGCTATTACATATCACCCTTCCCCATTCCCCTATTTTCCAATTTCCACTACTAATAAAGCTCCTGCTATCTCCACTTTCACAATACTTGCTGCAAGCCAAAAGAGTAGAGCAGAACAGGACAGCACTCTCACAGTGCTCTCAGTGTCTTTCTGCAGTCTGATACCACTGAGCTCTGCTGCTGTTCACTGTTCCCAGCACTGCTGGCTGGAAACACTCAGCCAACATCCAAACCACGCTGCTCTGGTGCTAAGGGGACACATTGAGGCAGCCCAGAAAGATCTTCTAGCTGTGTCTGAGCAGCTGTGCTGCATGTCCACAGGCCACGAGGCTGACACCTGGCTCAGTTTATCTGCTCTTTGATATCCTGAAAGCAAGCAAAGAAACAGAGCAAGTTTCCAAGATTGCCACAAATACAAGACACGTGGTAGAAGCAACATTTTAGGCAGATATTGAACTTCTCAGAAGTACTCTTTACTTAAAATGTCTAACACTTTGCTTGAGCAATGTGCTCTTGCCAGATTTGTCTAACAGAGGATTCCCACGTCACATTCAGACTGTTCAGGTGTGTCCATGGCCTATTCCAGACTACCTAAAAATGCACCTGTGCAGAAGAGCTCCAATGAATGTCACAGAGTAACAGAATTAACTATGCTGGAAAAGACCTTTGAGAAAGTCCAACCTATGACCTAACACCTCCTCAGTAACTAAACCTTGGCACTGAGTGCCACATCCAGTCTGTTTTTAAACACCTCCAGGGATGGTGACTCCTCCACCTCCCCAGGCAGCCCATCCCAGTGCCCAATCACTCTTCCAGTGAAGGATTTTCTCCCAGTGTCCAGCCTACACTCCCCTTGATGCAGCTTAAGACTCTTGGCCTGGGAGAAGAAATCATCCCCCACCTGACCACCCCCTCCTTTCAGGGAGCTGTGGAGTGAAAAGCTCCCCCTACAGCCTCCTTTTCTCCAGGTTAAACAACCCCAGCTCCACCAGCCACTGCTCCTTCAGCAGCCTTGCTGCCCTTCTCTGGACACGTCAGAACATCACAACATCCCTCTGAACTGGGACCCAGCACTGGAGTGCAGCCCAGCCACCACTGAGTGCAGGGACAGACAGAATCCCTGCCCTGCTCCTGCTGGCCACACCATTCCTGACCAGGCCAGGAGCCACTGCCCTCCTGGGCCACCTGGGCACACTGCTGGCTCATGTTCAGCCTGCTGTCCATCACTACCCCCCTTCTGTCCATCAGTACCCCCTTTCTGTCCATCAGTACCCCCTTTCTGTCCATCAGTACCCCCTTTCTGTCCATCAGTACCCCCTTTCTGTCCATCAGTACCCCCTTTCTGTCCATCAGTACCCCCTTTCTGTCCATCAGTACCCCCTTTCTGTCCATCAGTACCCCCTTTCTGTCCATCAGTACCCCCTTTCTGTCCATCAGTACCCCCTTTCTGTCCATCAGTACCCCCTTTCTGTCCATCAGTACCCCCTTTCTGTCCATCAGTACCCCCTTTCTGTCCATCAGTACCCCCTTTCTGTCCATCAGTACCCCCTTTCTGTCCATCAGTACCCCCTTTCTGTCCATCAGTACCCCCTTTCTGTCCATCAGTACCCCCTTTCTGTCCATCAGTACCCCCTTCTGTCCAGCCACTCTGTCCCCAGGCTGTAGTGCTGCAGGGGGTTGTGGCCAAAGTGTAGGAGTTTCTCAGAGAGTGGTTTTGAAAGCAATCATCTTCTTTTATAATCTGTTGTTATTGGTATTGCTGCTGTCACTGTAAGTTTTCTTATCTCGTTGCTCTTTTCAATAAATTGTTCTTATTTCAACTCATCCTTTGTCTCCCTCTCAGCAGAGGGGGTGGGGGAACAGCAGCAGCTGGTGGGGCTTAATGTTTCCAGCTGAGTTTAAACTACAACAACAGTTCAAATGTTCCTGCCATGCTATTAATACCTGACATAAAGGCTAGGGAAGACTGCAGTCCAACTGGGCTGCTCTTTTTTTAGCACAAGGAACAACATATTGTCTCAATAACCATAACATGTTTCTATTTATTTATTAAAAATACTGAAATACTGCAACTCAAAGAGAGGCTACCCAAAGCCAGAACATAGGATTTTGCTATGGAAGAAAACTTAAAATACCTTTTTGTTCTTCTCTAATTTTTAAGACTTTATTTTAAACTCTTCTTCCCTTCTGTATTATTTTTAACTTTAGACTACCAGAGGTAATGTGCAGTCTAGTGCCCTGTTAATGAAACAGATAAAATATCTGCAAGTACTTAACAGTACCACTAATGGGAAAAAAAATCAGAGTAAAGGAGGAATTCAGTAGAAGACATTAGAAAGACTGTATTACATAAAGTGACACTAGCACCTCCTTTTCCTCACCTCTCAGCAGGTTCTGATTCAAGATCTTATTTCCACAGGCTAAACACAAAGTGCCTCTCAACCTAGAGCTCATAACACTTCCACATGAATCTTTTATGCCTCTGAAAAAAGTATGGATATACTCAATTCCTCCCTGCAAAGAGTTCAGGAAAACATTTAAAAGCACAGAGTTATGAGAGACAAACCAATTCAGGAAGAAAAATTTCTGTATTTTTATGATGGAAAAATAAATCATTCTTTTTAAAAATGGAATTTCAAAATATTCAAACTGATGGATAGTACAGTCCATGCAAAGATGCATTGGCTGTACAATTGGACACATTCAAAATGCCAGTGAGACAGTTTCATAATAAATACTATATAGCAACATATGAATATTACTGCACAATATAATTTAAAATGCAACTCTCTTCTGTCTTCAAACCACTGCTTACCCACCAAAACTGCCCCAATTAATTTCTGAACAACCACACATCATCTCTAAAAACACACTCTTACCTTCCTCAGTCTCTACTGGTTGCTGGGACAGAATTTTAAGAAGAACTGGATTTTTCCACACCCCTTCCCTTGTGATATCCACCAATATTTGGAGGTTGTTATTCCCAAATTCCAGTAAAGCATCATGTGAATCCTATAAAATGTAAAAAAAAGTCATTAAAAGTCTTAGCTAAAAATTAAGCCAATGTAATTTTACATTACCTATTCTAGTATTTCACTACATTCTAATACTTTCACATTATTCCTCTCAGTCATTACTGCTTTGCCAAGTTTGCATTGGGATTTTAATAGTCCAATGTCCTTTCACTTCTCTAATCCTATGCAAAACTTTCCAATATCAGAAATGGCTTAAACCCAAAAGCCTATTCTGCTGTTGTAACTCTTCTGCAATTTTTATGGTTCTCCATGTACATGTGTAGATATAAAAAAAAACCAGGAACTGTATAAAAGACAAACAATTTTGTATCAAAGCATGTAATGCTATTGAAAAATTCAGAAGAAAAATTAAGTAGTTTTCCAAATGAGTAACAAAATGGTGAGAGTCTAAAACTGAACATTTAGTGTTAATACTAAAGACAAACCAGTCAATTCACTCTGAGAATCATGAAAGCCATCACCCACTGGTTGAAGAATGCCATGGGAGATTTCATCATTAAGATGAAAACCTCTTTCTACTGGAAACAAATATACAATTTTCTTACAAACTATGTCCAGTGCATTTACTCTAAGATCCAGGGATTTCTGATCCTAGCAGGTTTGTGAGACCCTCCACAATCAGCAGGACTCCAGCTGAAGTTCACCCACAAAATCTCTACAGATTGTTCAGAGTGATCAGGGCCCTACTGCTTTAAATTCTGCAATCTGAGGAGTAAAGGAGGAATTCAAAAAAGCCATTACACATGTGAAGAATCTAGAGTCCAACACAGAAAAGAAAGCAACTTGAAACAAATTCCAGGCATTTCAGGTCTCTAGCAGAAAAATAGATTTAGGGTGACTTAAACTGAAAGAACTAAAATATCACCTTTCAGAATTTCCTAATGCTGACAAATAAAGTCAACTAACTGTAAGCAATTTCTGGCTACACCTTTAGTAAAAATAATTCTCACAGCAGCTCTTAAGTTCAATATGTGGCTGATTTCTGGACTTGAGCCTGAAATGCAACTCACAAGGTTCAGTAATTTTGGAGTGTCACAGCTGGACCCTAAAGATGCAAGGGACTTTACATGCTCTTCACCAGGGCTCAAAGTGCTCTTAGTGACAGCACTGAGAACCTGACACACAAAGGTTTCAGGCTGTGTTTAAGCATTTGAGAACATCACTTCAGCAATCCTTAGGCTCACAGGGCTGCTCCTCCTCTCAAGTCTTTGTTTTCATGGCAAGCTGGAACAGTGAACAAAACCCACCACAAAGACCCTCGGGGAANTCTTTTATACTAAAAACTATATTTACATTATTTACAATTATTTTCCAATACCTATCACCTGTGTTAGACAGTCAGTCTCTACTCTAAACCAATCACCTGTGCCACCATCACAGCAGAAATACAGAAGATGAAGAAGGAAGAAACACAAAAAGTCTTGAGGTTCCTCCATCTTGGCAATACCCACCCCCCTGTACTAAAACCCAAAATCTACTTTTACACCCTGTGACAAACTTACTATCACTCTATTTAAACTCTTGTGACCTGTAATTCTTCTTTTAAGGTTGGCAATTGTTCCCATGGGCTAAAATCCAAAGCACAGGTGTTTTGGGCTCTGTTCCAAGGTCTCTAAACCCCCTGCCTGGGTCCCTATGCCTTAAATGCAGCCAGAGACAAACCTTGTGTTCCCACAAGGGAAGAAGTGGAGTTGTTTGTTTTGTTTTTTGAAACTAAAGCATGATCAATTCCTCACTTGACACTGAGCTAAATGGCATGCCAATAGAACCAGCCAGGTGAATGACACACAATGCTTAACACCATGCTACTGCCAAAGATGCTCAATCTGTAGCCTCAGCTTTAAAAACATCACTGAAAAACAACAAACTGATCTAAATTTGCATCCATGAAATACCTAACCACAGCCCAGTATCTGTAACTGGTACTTACTCCCTATGGGAAGTCTATGTATATTATTTTATCTTCAGTCTTGAGGATGATTAAGAAAACAGCTACAGGTGTGCAGGTAGAAGAGAGACTGGATCTTACCTAAAAAATCAACAGAAGCCCATTTTACCAATCTCTGCTTTTAGGCCTTTGCCAAGCTCATGTCACACAGCATTGATTTCCCTACACAACAGGTTGCCAGAGCACCCACGATGCATTCACTCTCTTCCCTGATGTTACAGCATTAACCTCTCCCAGGCTCAAGTGTAGATTAGGACAAAGATTAACTCCAGAAAACCATTTAAGAGCCTGAGTGTTCAAACTTCACCTGCAAGACTGAACTCGCTGAGCTTTACTGAGCTCTGCAAAGGCATTCAGCACAGGAGCCATGCCCCAGGAAGGGCTGGAGCTGCCAATCAAAGCCCTGAGGAGACAGAAGCCACAGCCTCAGAAACAGCCAGAGCAGCTCACTTATCTGCCATCACTACTGGAATGACATGGCTGACAAAAAAATATATTAAAAAAATAAAATCATACAATCTGGACACAGGTGAGGTACTGAAAATACCACTGTCCCTCAGATTATGATGTTCAATGACCCAGACATCCAACATAAACAAGATCTTCCCAATAGTAACTGCTCCCTAATCTGAGGGTTTCAGGATGCAGCACAGAGCCAGCAGAGCCCAGTGCAATTATGGGGATCAATCACATTTCAGCACCTCTGTGCTAAGGGCTGAAAGCACCTCAGGAGGTCAGAAAGAGCTTTTGATACAAGCAAACTGATTTGCTGAGTAAGGACTGCTTGAGATTGAGAGTATTGATACCAAAATACCAAATATAAAATTCACCAACATAAGTAATTAACCACTGTCAGTGCACTCCCCTTTCAGTACAGTGCTTAGCTGAACCCTATTGGACCTGCTGGAGGATATAAAGCTAATATTAATGCAAAAATCTATTATGAATACATCAAAAGTCTTTGAAGAACCTTAATGAAACATTTATGCATACAGATCTCATTAAGTTAGGACACCACCACACACACACCACCTGCTCTTTAGAACAGGACATAAAACATTTGATTCTAGATGAAGTCAGGAAAGAATAATACAGTAAGAGCCTATGGACAAAGTTCAAAAGAAAAGACAAGCCTTGAAACAGTTTACTGAAGACATCAGGATTTTTCAATCCTGGCAGTTTAGAGTCATCAGCATCTACTACAACTTCACAAAAGTTTTTGGCTTAATGCTCACCCTCAACTCTCAGTTTTCCTAAATAAAGCATTGATGCTCTTTGTAAGGTTTGAAGGGAGCCCTATTCCACAACCTATATTGAATATCCAGAACAACACATCTCTGCTTCCTCTGAAGATGTCTCTGAATGCAGGATTTTACCTTCTTCACTTGACTAGATCATACTGACCCACACAGCACTTCTCCACTCAGCTCCTTCCCCAGATTAACAGAGTTTACTTGTACCAAGAGCTCTGTTGTAATTCTGCCCAAATCCTTTCACTCATATTTTACAGCATTTCCCCACTTGTGTCTGCATCTTTTTGCTTGCTGTCACTGAATAAATCCATGCTGAGAGTCCTGCCATACAATCTCACATCTTGCTTTCATTTTGCCCAAGCTGCCTCTGATCTTGCTTAGGGATGAGGAAAACTGGACTCATGGGTGACTGCAGGACATGACTGCTGTTATTTAGGATACCAGAACAAACAGGTTCAGACACCAAATAAAGATTGTGACAGCATTTTATATATAAGCTGGACATCAGTGACACTCCACTTTCAGGTCTAGGACAGTCCCCAGAGCTCGATGCTTTGAAATGCAAGCCCTCACTCACCTTTCACATTCCTGGGATGAAAATTTATTTGAAGCTTCACTGACTCCCACTACCAGTGTAGCTTGTTACAGAGCAACAATTACTGCAGGCAGATCTGAAAAATACCTCCCATATTAGGAGTTATGGTCCTCTGAAGCCACACTTAGCATTTTGTTAGGAAAGCAATAAGCAGATTTACATCCATCAGTCTTGGGCATTTGCTAACATAATAATCTGTGGTGCTTTGCTACTGGATTTACCTGGAGATCTGCACATCAACACAGGCTTTAAACCTACAAGATATCTGCAAGTGATTCCTGTCTGAAGGTCTCCATTGCCCTTCAAGTTACTTACACACTCTTGCTGTGGAGACAAGTGAGTTCCTACTGTACTCCAAGGTAGAGTACAGGCATTGTCATCCTCACACTTCTGCCAGAGAGCCACTTCAAAATCCTTCTAGAAACACCTGTTTGTAAAAGTCCTTTGTAGACTCTTCAGCAAGTTTTCAGAACACCACCACATTTAATCAGCTCACCAGCTGAACTATGAGGAGCATTAGGTGAGTGCTAAACTTGGAAGCTGCAGCTTCAGAAGTCAGTACAAAAGCCAAGTATGCATTACTATTCCTGGCAGCAGCACATCTTGAATTTTCCCTTAGTTCTAAAAGTTGACATGAGATCTGAGCTTGTGCCACCCTTTGCAGAACCCCAGAAGGGCTCATGTGTATGTCTCAAACACCAACAGGGAGAGGCTGAGGGCCCAACCAAGGATTGTTGGTAATAACACACAAAGGTTGTTGCTAATAACCAAGGACTGTTGGTAATAACACACTGTGAGAAAGAACAAAATGTGGCTGAAGTAGGAGTCATGTGGATGTAAGCCAGCACTTTCCTGTGAAAAACATCCTTGTTCTTGTTCCTAGAGATAAGCACAACACAAACCAGCACAAGTTCAGGAATGAGGTTGAGAAGTGGGAATGGATGGTAGCAGAGGGATCCAGACCACCCAAGACCCCCAATGCCCTCTGACCCGTTTTCAGAGGGGTCTGAAAAACTGGACTGCACATGACTGCATAGCTAAATTGCATACAAAGTGAGAAACCTGTCTTCAGGGCAGTAAAACTGAGCCATAAAACAGCACCCCCAGTAAGCCTAGGGGGTAGCTCCAGGATCCTGCACATCCCAACACTGGAACCAGGACTGGTGATCTCTCTTGTTCTCTCTATTCCCTCCTACCTTATCCCATTATCCATCGCCTATCCCCCTCTCCATGTACCTACATAGTAGGTCAAGCACTAACACACCAATTTCCATGCTAAGCATGTCATTTACTAATAAAACTTAGGGAGTTTTTGCACATCCTCTGATTTCTGTAAACAAACATTTACAAATCTTGGATGCTCCGTGCCTTTTAAGAGTGGGACAATCACATCCTTCAACCACTGGAATTTAACAGCTCCCTTCCAACACATTCAGCATAAATAGAGTCATCTCATCAGACTAAAAACCTGCTCTCTATTACAGAAGTATTGAAGTTCGTCACTCATTTCAAAATCCTAGAAATGCATTGATTTGTTACATAAAAATTATTAAACTTGGTAAAAAGAATTCTCCTTGCAGATCCCTCCAGTTAAAAACTAGGAACTTTTAGAGCTGCACTGTAACTGTGCTATAATGAAAAAAAAGCCTGTATATCCCCTCCCATATTCTGAACATGAGAGAACATCTTGTTCCAGGTCTAGGCCATCTCAGTTAAACATATTTGCCTTTTAGTGTAAGATAAGATCATAAGGCTTAGAGGAGACCTTAGAATCATCATCCAGTATTTAATGAGTAGCTACAAAAATCAGTGGATACTCCCTTTTTACAAGAACTCACATGGACAAGACAGGGGGTAATGGATACAAGTTACTCCTGAGGAAATTCTGATTGGACAACCAAGGAAAATTTTTCGTAAGGAGAATATTCAGCCACTGGAATAACCCCCCCAGGGAAGTGGTGTATTCTCCAACGTTGGACAATTTAAAGATTTAGCTGGGCAGGGTGATGGGCTATCTTGTCAAGACCCTGCCTTATCCCAAGAAAGGTTGGACCACACGATCCTTGAGGTCCTTTCAACCTGGTACTCTGTGATTCTCACTCCCTCCTCTTCACCCTAAGTGACCGTATTAGTAAATTAAACAAGAGCTACTTTGGAAACACTAAGTTTCAACATCTTGCATCAGGCCTAACATAAAAGATGAAACTGGCTGACCACCCTTATCTGTGGCATCCCCCAAATGAAGGGGTTGGGGGCACAGACCCAGCCTTTGGCCAACAGTCAAACAGACAGCACAGCTGGGTGTTGTTACAGTGAACTGCTACACCTCCAAACGTGGCTCTGGAGTGCTGCAATGCTGGGTGCTGTTAAAATGAACTGCTACACCTTCAAAGGTGGCTCTGGGGTGCTGCAATGCTGGGTGTTGTTACAGTGAACTGCTACACCTTCAAAGGTGGCTCTGGAATGCTGCAATGGCCACTGTGCTCTGTTACAGTCACTAAGGAAGCTGAAGGACCTCTGCACTTAAATTAAGGAACAGATCCTTGTCACCACTAAGGTCATAGGATTTAAACTGTACCTACTGCATTTCTTTCCATTACCAAGTACAGACAACACCCAACTGTTTCTAAGGTTCCCATGATAATAAATAACCCATGGTATTTCAGGAAAAGGTTTCTGTACACCTGGAATCAAACAAGCACAGACCACCTCTGTGCCTTCTGCCACTAGCAGGACTACAAAGCTCTGCTGGGCTGCTTCTCTCAGTTTCAAGTGACAGGTTTATTCATCTTCAGTCTACTGAAAAGTTTTCACACCTCCTGTTTCCTTGACTGCAGAGAAAACAAAAGCAGAAGCTCAGTACTAGTGTCTCCAGAGCTAATGCAGCAGTGACCAAGCCTCAGGGACTGAGAAAATCCCAGCCAGAGGGGTGTAAGGTCTTGTATAAGGACAAAGACAGCTGCAAGGTCTGTGTTCACTTCCAGCTGTTTCCTGCCAAGGTCTTCACTTCAATAACTTATAACTGAGATTAGCTTCCAACCAGTGAGAGTGAAAGGCAGAAGAGGCAATAGCAGAAATGAGCAGTCCCTGGTCCTGGAAGGGCCCATCAGTATGAATACAGCAATACCACTCCTGTCTTGCAGCTCCATGAACACCAGCTCCTGCAGACAGCTGGTACTACCTCCACACTGAAATCCAGAAAACATCTCTTCCTCCTACACAGTCCACATTAACCACTTTGATTTAAGTGTAGCAATGCTGTAGTATGAGCTCATTTCAGCAGCACCCAGAAAGAAACACTTCTAAGAACCACCTGGACTGAAGAGCTGTCCTACCTTTGCCAGCCCTCCCACATCAGGTACAGACACTAACCTGCCACTCACACCTCCACAGGAGCTCTTTTATCCTCAAAACAACGCTTCAGAACTGTTAAATCACTTCATTTAACTCAGTCTGTCTCTCATACAAATCACTTGATCAAGACTTACTGAGGTTCTCCTGCTTAAGCTGCCACCAACCCTGTGGTTATAAATATTCTGCTGGGCCTTAAGACTCCCAATACGGTTGCTGCAGTTACTTTTGCTGCTCAGAAATTCTTGCTGCCTAGGTAACAGCAATGCAGGACAAGTGGAACTCAGGGGAAGGGTAGGAAAGAAGGAATAAAACTGCAGCCTTTTTTTTTTTTTTTAATATGTAAATTCCATAAAAGAAATTCAGAACACTTACCTGAATGGATTGATGGAATCCTAACCACACCTCATGTGGCAATTCACTTTCAGGAATTGAAAGCAGTAGCTCAAAACAACTCCTGGAAAAGCAAAAGGCAAGTAAACAAGCTACCTGAACACATTCTCTTGTTACATTAAACAACATTTCTGGCACATACTACTTAGTACTTAGATAAGCAATGACAGTAACACTGAAACATGTTAGATTGTGCAAATCAATTAAAGGCCTGAAATGGCCTGTAAATCAGGCATGATTCATCATATGGAAACAGTGCTCCTTTTTGCTGCACACAATCTCTCTAATTTAAGATTGCAGCTACTTTTATACAAGACAGTCCATTCAATGTGGCTCAGGAACACTGCATCACAGAATTCTACTCTTTCTTCTCAAAGGAAACCATTCTAAATAAAGCTCACTGGAGTCCAGCAAGGTCTCTGCCCTAGAGGGAGAATGAAAGCCAGCTTTGCCTAATTCAACATTTCAGCACTTGAAGACACGTGCATCAGCACAGAAATGGATCTGGACCAAATACATCAAGAGGAGCATCAGCACCCAGAAACACCTTGTGAGCCTTTGATACCAACTGGGGGAGCATTCCAATAGCTCCAGCACAAACTGCAACCTGCCATGGCAGGACTGCTGCCTACCCTGGGCTCAAACAGGAGCTATCCAACCTTGCAAGGAACACCTGGATTGCCCAAAACCCTACTGAGCAATGAGACCAAGGCAAACTAAAAGTGTGAACCATGACACTGTGCCTAGAGATTCACAAGGCTTACACACAGCAGAAGCGTTTGCATAAATTGTGACAATATAAGGAAAGAAAACTAACCCAGGGCACCACCTAAAAAAAGCACTGAATCACTTCTATAAGCTACATCTACACTGTTAGAGAGCTTCAACTCTTGCCACTTTTTCTTCAAAAAATCCCCTCTCAAATATTAAATAGAAGAATAACAGGGCAACACATTGAGTCTTATGATAGACAGACAAAAGAACTGAGCTTGGGGAAGTGGAAAAGGAAGAGATGGTGATAAAGCAAACATGAGTTTCAGATTTGCTTGGTGCTCAAAAAGAATGCCCATCTTCCCCCTGACATCTGCTAAATGCATTGAACAGTTACCTACCAAATGCTAAGCCTACTCAGTTTTTAGCCAGATCCAGCAGTCATACTGTCAACAAGACCAAATGGATGAATATTGAATAAGTATCTGGCCATCCTTTTCACATTTCTGGTTCTTTAAAATAGAGGTTGCTGCTGCAAAAAGCTCTAAGCACTTCTGTTAGATTGGCAGAAAATACATCAGCCTTCAGCACCATCATTCCATCACTATTCACACCATTAGGCACAAGACTCTGCTGCTGAGGAAAAAGTGGGCAACAGGACCAGATATTCCAACTGCCATAGGCCTCAACTTAATAAAATAATCAGGACTTTTGTCTTGCCTTGTACTCCAGCTTGGCAGTACAATTAATTCACCAGCTCAAATATTTAGAGACAAGTGGTTGGTATAATAGACCATCAAAACCAACTTTATGAAACACCTGAACTCTATTTCAACAGAAAAAAAAACCCCTAAAATTTAAAAAACCCAACAAAACAACAAGAAGAAAACCAACAAAAACTCCCAAACAAAAAAGCCAGTAACAAACCAACCAACCAAGGAAATGCCCAGGTATGTGTTCTGTTTTCATGCATGTCATCCAGGAACACACATGCAAACTTCATGGCCAATGTACTTTTGTAAAGTCTTTTGATGCACAGCTCCCTTTCAGACTCAGTCAACCAATCCTACCTATGTCCACTTTCAACTCCTAGAATTACTTTTTCTAGAACATTTCTTTTTCATATTGGTTATGCGTTATGTAATATAAGAGACTTGAACAAAATGACAAAGCAAGCTTTTAAACATAATTTTTTTCTAAATTTCAGCATTAAGCTGCTACTTGGACAGTGAAGAAACCTGCAATTCCATTTTCAAAGCCATGTGTATACAGAGTGAGATTGTCTAGGAAGACAAGAGGATTTAATTTATGCTTCCAGAGTTATTGTCTGTTGCAATAAGACAAGACTGGTCTGAACCAAAAGGCAAAAGTTCTTTTTCTGCAAGTCTAAGTTTTCCTCAGGATCCCAACACAGAACACTCTGGTTTGGATGTCACTCCATAAGAAATCTGCAGCTCCAGATATATAAGCCACCATGTAAAACAACTTAGAGAACAATTGTAGAAGTAATATCCAGGATATCTCAACTGCAATTTCCTTGGCAGAAAAATAATTAGAATTCTAAGTCAATTAACTAAGTTTTTTTGGTAAGAACTGATTCAAACACACAGATGCATAAAAACAGGTGTCAAGGGAGACAACACACTGTTTAGCTTAATTCTTTCTTTTGGTCCTTATTTTACAATACATCTCTGTTCCTGAAATGCCATTTCTCTCTTCATTGTAATGCAACTAAATGGAGTTTACATGTCATGGCTAGGCCACAAATTAAAATACCAGGATCATGCCATGAAGTCAAGTCATCCTAACCCTACTCCTACCAGTACCACCACAATGCCTACCTATACAAAACTCAACTCCTAACTTCAACCACAATTTTTGCAAATGACCTGTAATGGGTGCTTGAACGTTTACATTAGAAAAAAAAAACCAGTATTGATCTGAAACACTCAACTTCAAAATATCTTTTTAAGAAAAGGTGTCCTAGATATAAATTTATTTATTTTGGAACAAATAATTCTATGTAAAATTCAACATATTATTAGCATATAATTTTTCTGTAATCACTTTAAAAAATTAAATTTTAAAACCTTTCAGAACCGTGTTCATCTTTAGATGGTATTAGAACATTTCTCCAATCCTGATCTTCCCAGAGACACAAAGATGATTCATTATACATTGGATTATCAGCAGGAATCATTCACTTGTTGCCAGGAATTACTCTGTGCTCATTAAGAGTTAAATTAGCTGTTAATGACAGCCAGCAGAGTGGCAAAGGCAAGCTGGTGACTCAAACTGCAGCAGTGCATGAGGCTGAGAACTGCTCTGTCAAACAGCTCAGGGTCACCTGTGCCTCACATTCCACAGGTACAACCCACAGGTGAGACAGAGCTCCAAGCTCGAGGCAGACTGGTCTTACTGGTTCAATACACTTTGCTTCTTAAACCAGAGGGTATTCAAATCTCCTTTCACTTTTTATGGTTGGAGAGAACCACACAAACACCTTCTCAAAGCTGCAGAAGTGGTAAATTCCCTTTCAGTTCAGTGCCATCACAGCACACAGGACAAAGTGGAAAGCAGCCAAATTTTAGTTACTGGCAAACACAATGTGACTTACGACCAAAAATTTCTTCTTTTTTAATCTATTAATCTTAGAACCATAGAAACCATTTTCAGATGGAAGTAAAATTTTCATAGTGATTTAACATGACACCTTCCCCCTCACAGCAGCCTCAGAAATAAAGCACTCACAGAAGCCTGAGTGAATAACCAGCTTCAAGGTCTCCTGAGATTCCCAATAGCCACCTAACTAATGTCACCCTGATTTTCAGTTTTTCTGATGCAGTTTCTAACTTCATGTTTTCATAGTTCATAGCTCTCTCATAAACAGGTGTTATAATTAGAAATATGTTTTTGTTAAAATGATGTTATTTACACACTTTTTCTTGTGGAAAACAACTGTTGGGCAGTTGTCTTCACCAAGGGGATGAGAGAGGTGTCAGCCTTCCCCTCCAGTCCCTGGTCTGTGTGGAAATACTATAAATTTGGAGTCAGATGTTTTAATAAATAGTTTTTAACCTTCTCATCAAAGAGTGTCCGTGTGTGTCCTTGAGTGTCCCACATTGACAAACTGCCAGTGAAAGACATCTCTGCTATGGCTAATTCTTTATTCATTCTTATACAGAGGCAATATCTTTNCCCTCCAATCATTTGTCACATCTGCAATCTGCAAGAGCAACCACTCCAAGCTTTCCTTGTGTTTCCTGAGGCTGGACAGTGGGGCAACAACATCTCACACTGCAGGAGCAGCACGTTTCCTACAGGAGCACAGTCCCTGCATCATGCACTGGGAGCACACACAGCACCCCAGCAGCAGCAGGGGAGAGCACAGTACACTGAATTTTACTGGCTCACCCTGCTGAGAAGGCTGTCAGGAGGAGGAAGTTCTTTTCCTCTTCTCCAGGAGGAATGTTGGAAGGGAAGGAGGATTTCAATAGGAAGTAGAGCACTTCTGCTTTGAAACAGCAAATTTACTCATTTCCCTTCCAATCAAGGTTCAAGTCTGGAGACACAGTGTGCATGACAGCTGTGGGTAACCCAGTTGTCTCCCCAAAAATCACAACTACAAGGAAACAGCATGTTTTCATGTCCCTAACTAGCTAAAAGTCTTCCTCCCTCATGGAACCTCAACTTTGATCTTTAATTCCCTGCTCTAACTTCTCTCTCACTCCCTTGGAAACTTATGAAAAAGAAAAAATGTGGGAGAGTTAATTCAGGTATTAATTTACCTCACCTTATCTTCCACCTCACTCTTTGTTCTTCTCATTCTTTAGATTCCTTTTAAATGTAATCATTATAAGAAAGAGGAGATTCCAGCAAGTCAGCTTTTCTACTGTCCTCTAACTCAAGGTTTTCTGAATCTACAAGCTACAACAAACTCCTCACACTGAAAGCTGAAAAAACCATATTAGCAAAAGCAGAACATTCTGACATTTCTCAACAAGAGAAAAGCAATTTCGATACAGAATTGGGATTTATATCCCACAGATCAAACAGTGGCAAAATATATAGAAAATACTCCAAATAGAGATGCAAACAGACACTAAAAGACAAACTTTTAAAATTACATAAGTAGGAAACAACAAAATACAAAAGCTAATTAGCAATAGTATGATGAAGTAAATAATACTCTATCCTTAAAGGGACAGTCTGCAAAAGTAATGAAGGAATTTTGCCAAAAATGTGTATCCTGTACCAGGTAAATGATTTACTAGTAAGAGTCTTAGGTTTCCATAGTAAGAACCTAAGACACATTTCTCCTGATTTCACACGTTTTCAAAAAAACTCAAAACCAAACCTAGTTCACATATTTCTCTCAATCAAAAAGACAATAATTCAAGGCACCATTTGGAGATAATCTGGTTCTGAGCTGTTAATTTATATTGCAAGTCAGCCCATTACAAAATAAAGCATTTGACCAAGGAGTTCACTGCTAAAGTCCACCTTAAAGAGAATACCTGAGTTCAGACCATAAAAGGAGTAAGAGATTGATAACAAAAAACCCCTAAACTGTCACAGAATCACTTTTATTCTATGATGATCTTCATATTCCAGGTTCTAGACCCTCCCTGCTCAGACGAAAGCTCACTAGCAAGGAATGACCAGCACATCCCCTCACTGTTCCCAGGTTATTCTGATTATACCCCAGAGCAATGAGAGCCCTCAGGCTGCACTCCTCAATTACAAAAAGCTGCTTTGCCTCAGGACAGAATTTGAGGAACTGCAAGTTACCCCAGTTCAGCTGATGGACTGTAAAATGGTTCTCTATTCTGTTCCAGGAATTGCTTTAAGTCATGTCTAGTGTGCTTTGCAATCTCAGAGCACAGCTCAGAGTGCCATGAACACAAATCAGCTTGTTCTTTCCAACAAGGGACACATTCAGAATGGCCCTGCACTAAGGGGACAGGACACACAGAGCTGCAACTGCAGAGCAAGGGATACAGGTTTATTAATCCATGCATGAAGGTCTAATTTGAGACTTCTGTTTAATGAGTACTACACTAAGCTTCTTCTACAGAAAATAATATTTGCAGAATGTTTTAAGAAAGAATAGAACCTTCCTAATACCCACACAATTATCCAAATACAGAAGAACAAAGCCTTAGAATTTATCCACATTAATTAATTGCTCAACTACATTTTTGTGGTATGATTAAAAATGTACTAAAAACATCCACTAGATAAATTGCAAATATAGTTGTCAAATTAAGCAGTGAACTATTTCAACAGCTTGCCCTTTAATTTATGAAGTGCAGTTCTTCAAACAAAACAACAAAAAAAATAATATACCAACTTAAAACTTACAGCACTAGCCTGCCAAGTACCAAAAGAACATCTTCACATTCTGTAGTCAAGTAAGGTCTTGCATTAGCAAAGCTTTGGATGGAGATTCGATACACTTCCAAAAAAGGTAAAATATGTTCCGATGCACCCCGACTGCCAGCATACTGGAGCAGTGTCTGAAACAAAATGAGTTATCATTAGAAGCTCTTATAACACACTTTTGCTTAAAATATCAATACACAACACCAAACACATACAGTGGAATAATTCTGGAAGTGACAAATTTTTACTCTGAAGGAGAATTTAAAGTGGCAGCTTTCCACCTCAATAGAAATTCTCCCTTTTATTGAAATATATTTTAATTCCTTTATTGTTTTGATAAAGTTATCAGAATTTCTACTGGGAAGAAAGCTAGATGCAATTGGCAGAAACATGAGCTATTAAGTAGAAAATTAAGGGAGAAGTCCTACACTTAGCTCCTTTTGTACAACTACCATGGAGACAGAACCATGTGTGCAACATTGGAATCTTTATTATTAGTGAGAATGCAGAAAAAATAGGAAGAAACTCGAGAATAAGAACATTACTACAGGTGTAGTGTTTTAATGAAGCCATCAGAAAGGGATACAAAACCCAGGTCACTACGTAGGCATTTTTCAAATGCACAATTACCCCAGATTTTACTCCTTGACCACAGCAATTCCACATTACCCAGGCACTAGAGCAGCAATAGAAAATCCAGCCAGTTTTAACAGAGATCACAACACTCATATGTCCCAAACTTTTTAAACCATGCCTACACTGCCATGCACTGCTCTGACAGGCTGTGAAATACAGTTTGAGAGCAAGCAGGGCACTGGGCTGGGGACACCTCAGCTCTGCTGGCTTCCAAAAGCCCTGAGCACCCTCCTACACCTCCTGAGCATCTGCTGGGATACTCACCAGCTCCCTCTCCCATGTGCTACCCTCCCCAGACTAAACAAGGTAACCATCTTGATTAAAGCCAGCTGCAAAGAAAATAAAACCAATCAAAGAGGCTGTGTTTTTTTGGAATTCTTAGGGCTAAGACTGAACTTTTTTTTTTTCCCCACGCAGAGCATTTCACCCTATCATTCAAAAACAAGTCCTACAATTCAAAATTGTCCTACGAGGATGGTGAGGCCATACCAGTTTTCAAATCATTTAAAGCTGTAACTCTGACAACTTATTTTAACTCCTTATGTAACTCTCAAACTTATTTTAACACCTTAAAAACACCCATGTGATCCTATCAGATGGTGAATGGCAGGAGCTCCCTATGGAACAAACCCTACTACAAGCTTGCTAAAACCAAATGCAGTCATAATAAAGACCAAAAGCTTCTAAGAGAAAACCTACCCACAGCCAGAAATAAATGGCCAATATCCAATGTCATATCAGTGATATAACTATACTAATCCTTCCTAGCCTAAAAACAATGTAGACTAGCAGAATCATGTGTTATACTTAAAAAATCTATAAAAAATACCATCTAAGAATCAGTAATTTGCTGTTTTGTGGATTGTTCTCCAACAATTCATTAATAGAACTTCTGGGTAAATGGAATTTATAAACTTTCCCCAAACTCCACATAATATCAATAGTTCTAAAGACATAAGCTTTATGCACAGGGAATTGGAAGTTTGCAGCAATCACCATTAAGCACAGCACAAAGATCATTAGGTGCAGCAGGGAATGGTGAGTAATATCAGTCTGCAAGCTTATTTAACAATTAATGAAGGATTTGATAATATAACTCAAATCATATATTGCTTTGTGGCATTAAATCACATTCCAAGACTGTCCAGCTGCAATCCCCAGAGTCAACTGCTGACTATCATAAATCAGCTGTTCAGTAAAGCCAGCAGTAACACCACCATTACAGAGACTACAGAAACAGATCAAACACACCAATCCCTGCACTTCCCTAAAAATATATCCATCAACACCTACCTATTTAAAAAGCCAAATTTAGTACTCAATTATTTTGACATACATTTTACTCATAAGCTACCTGGTCTGTGTAAATCATAACACAGAATACTTTCTAAGATTAAAAAAATTTTCTAGTAAACACCTTTGCTCAAGTACAATCTGAGTGCTGGGATCAAAGTCTTGAACGTGGGGAATTCACTGAGCAATCACTCATGAGAAGCTTCTTGTCAAATACAAAAACAATGGTTTCAGTGTAAAAAATAGATTCAAGGTGACAGACTTATTAATAGTTTAAACTTCAAGGACCTGTAGTTTTGAACACTATGATGCCATTGGTATTGGCATACCGACAAATAAGCCAAATGTAGTTACTGCATTAAAGAAGTTTTTCAAAGCCCTTGGGCTATTTCACAAGTAAGAGTTGTTTAGCTGTCCACTACAGATTTCTCCTGGCAGTTTGTATAAAAACTACCAGGGAAAATTTATTAACTTGACAGAATTAGATAATCTACATGTTTAAGGGATACTCAAGTAACAATGGAGATGCAATTACTACCTTACAGTGTAATTACCTGCTAAAATCTGGTTAATACACACCCACTTACACTTGTTCCCATCCTCCTGACTCCTGCAACATCTCATGGGCAAGTGGGGGAAGAAGTGCAGAGGCCACATCCACCTCATGTGTAACACACAGACCAGCCCAGGCCTCCACACTGCACAGATTCCTATCCTCTGCAACGACACAACCAACACCTGCTCAGCTGCACTTCCTCACAAGCATAATTTTTTTGCCCACACCCAATTTCAAGAGGAAGATCTCAAAGTTTCCTGACCTGTTGTTACAGCTTTGAGACTCTAAGAAAAATACTTCCTCATCTTCTTAACCATGTCTGATTGCACTCAACACGTCATCTTCAAAAATTTCAGAAAGCCAACAGCTGCTGGGCACTGGTACATGGGATGCTTTGACATCCTACAATCTCCCCTTCACTGATAACTGTTCTTCCTATTTATGACAGCACAGCCTCAAACACTCCCCAGTCATTCTATCTTTACAAAATCTACCTTGCTCTCCACAAAAAATGTGTTTTCTTAAGATGAATATGTAAAGCATTCATGCCTATACAATATAAAGTTGCAGTGTCAACTCATTATATAGGCTTCAACAGTTTTTTTGTTTTGTTATCCTGGACAACAGTACTATTTCCCTGCTTGAAAAAAGGGATCTTCAAGGAAATTGTGACATCCAGCATCACTCCCCCTAAGAGCTACAGAAATCTGCACACAGCAGCACCAGTTTACAAGGAGTAAAACAGCATTCAGACAGCTCAAAGCACAGACAATTCATGGATTTGGTTCAGTTTGCCTGACAGCCATGGTCATTTCCACACCAAAACAGAGCACCTTCCAGGCCCCTGCCCCAGCTGTACTCACAGGATGGCAAACGTGAAACATTTCAGGTCTCCTCAAGGCAATCCCGAAACATTTCAGGTCTCCTCAAGGCAATCCCGAAACATTTCAGGCCTCCTCAAGGCAATCGTGAAACATTTCAGCCCTCCTCAAGGCAATCGTGAAACATTTCAGCCCTCCTCAAGGCAATCGTGAAACATTTCAGCCCTCCCCATGGCAATCGTGAAACATTTCAGCCCTCCCCATGGCAATCGTGAAACATTTCAGCCCTCCTCATGTCAGCTACTTCCCAAAAATCAAACTTAAGCCCAGATAAATTCAGCTTCTTTCTGGGCACATTCTGCTGCAGCTTAATAACTTTATGACAAGATACCAGTGGTACCTTCCAAGTAATTAATACAAAATTGAGCTCCCTAAATTTCACTTATGGGCAGACCTTAAGTTACTTAATTTACCACAAACATCCCCCGTCAGGAAAATCCAGACATAAAATTACACCCCATCCACAGTGCACAATGACATCACAAATTCATCCCTTGCTGAAGCTGCCTCAGTTGGAGTTCCAGAACCAGCAGTTCCACATCCCCCACTGCATCTCCTGGAGCACAGGCACAATAATCCATCAAATCCCAGACTGATGGCAACTCACAACCAATATTCTCCATTTTTATCTGTGCTATCACAGTATTTTAAAACCCGACTAAAATTATAGCACAAGGACATAGAGGGTTACGTTATTTGTGGGACATGGTTTAGGGTTTTGTTTTGTTGTTGTTTGCTTTTTTTTTTTAAGGTAGCAGAACAGTCTTCATCACACTCCACTGACCAAGTATCTCTAAAGTTTCTTCTGCACCAAACTAACCTGGGAAACTGGACAGGTACACACATGGATCATCCTGTGTTAGTTGAATATTCGTGTCAAATTCTGACAATGTACAGCACTGCGTACAATTTCAGCAAAACCTAAACACTGAACTGAGAGAGCCACACTTTATAGCAGGCTCCATGTCAATGCAAGGTCACAGATCTTCACCAAATACTGAGCTTGGGACAAACACAGAGCAGGATGCAGCTGCACCCTGCAGTTTGAGAGGAAAGAGTTTTGAAATCTAGTAAATATGCTTTTTCTCTTGTTTCAGTAAGTGATGAGCTAAACAGCCTCCCAGAATGGTGTGGCAAAGCACACAACCTGTGGATGCAAAATGGAAGGCTGTGAAGGGTAACACCACTTCCACATAATTTGTGACACACCAGCAAGCTTTTTTCTCTGATTCTGCCATTCACCAGTCAAATACTATAGCTTTAACAGCTGAGGTGTTGTAAACTAGCTTAGAAAACAGATTTTATATTTCTTACTTTAAAACTCTCAATCTCTTCTGACTCAACAGGGGCAACTCTCCAGCCCAGCATTGTAATAACAAGTTTCCAACCTTAGAGCTCACAGTAAATGATGCTGTGAGGGTACCAAAAAAGCAATTAACCATTAAAAGAGTTTACTTAAGAACGAGTTATCTCCATCACCGTGGCTTTAATTAAGATCAGCTCTTCTTCTGGAACTTAGGGCCTCGATTCAGAAATTGGTGATCTTCCTCTGGGTTGCACTAAGCAAGTATTCAAGCCAAGACATCATTCACTGACTTAAGGGCACTGCAGGCCCTTACAGGCCAGCAAGCACCCCCTGCACCCCACGGCCGATCTCCAATAAGGAGGAATACGCAGATTTTATCCCGAGGCGAGTGAAACACAGATAACCGGAGGCCTCGGAACCGAGCCAAGACTACATCGAGAAAACGCGGTGCGGTGCGGGCCGCCTGCCCCGGACCCAGCCGAGGAATGTCCCGGTGCGAAGCGACGCCAGAGCCCGAAGGCGAGCAGGGTCCTGGGCCCCGGCTGGCGGCGCAGAGCCCACGGGGAGCCCGGGCAGGGCGTGCACAGCCCTGCTCGGCAGCCGGGCCGGTGCCCCGAGCCCCGCCGGCTTGGGGAGAGCGAGCGCTCCGGGCGGCAGCGCCGTGCCTGCCCCGCTGCCC
>VZTB01014409.1:138439-150329 GCA_013397245.1 Thryothorus ludovicianus | reverse complement strand
GGGAGGAGGAGGAGGAGGCGGAGCTGGAGGGAGGCCCGGGGCCCGGTGGGCCCGGGGGCGGCGCGGGCGGGCCCGGCGGCGGCGCGGGCGGGGCGGACTCCAAGCCGCGGATTCTGCTGATGGGGCTGCGGCGCAGCGGGAAATCTTCCATCCAGAAGGTGAGGGGCGGCCGGCGGCTCCCCGCCCCTGCCTGCCGCGCCGCTGCCTCTCCGGCGCCGAGCTGGTTCTCCCTGCTGTGCTGCTGTTCGGGCAATTTCTACTTTTTGTTGTGGCGAAGTTGGAGCGACGGGAGCCTCCTGCTTAAAGACGTTTGCTTTCCAGAATGGACTCTGATCATCTGCCCTAGAGAGGAAGGTTGTGTAGCATAGGTTGTAGCCTTTGTATTTCTTCACTTTTAAGGCTTCAGAAAGTGAAGATACTGGTTAGAAATTTATCGCGAGATATTTTCTTGCTTGGTACAGGTGTGTGGTGTTTAGCTAGTGCTTCCACTTGGAAGAAGACTTGAGTTGTTGTTCTGCCCTTTGATGCTTTGGAAGAGACTTCTGCTTTTGTGTGAGCAGAAAGCCTCTGGTTTCCTTTTGTTTGCTAGACGAGTAAACCAGTCACTTGTCAAGGAGGAAATACAACAGTTCTGGTGCCTTAGGTTTGTTGGTAGCTTTGTGAAGTAACTAGTGTTTCTTAATAAAAATAAGACAAAACTGACTTTTCATTTGCCACATAGCTCAGTAGAATTGTAGCGCTCAGAACAATCTTTGTTCCTCGGTGCGAATTTTATATTTGCAGTCCCTCTTGTGAACTTCTCAGGTGATGTTTTCATGGGAGGATGTTACTAGTGAAATCCAGGAGTCTCAGCTCTAGGCTTAAGGGCCTCAGACTTGTTTCAGATGCAAGTGTGAAAACCTACAGAGATCTCTATAAAGGTTTTGTGCAGAGAAGCCTTTTTGGACATTGCAGTAAAGGCTTCAGGCATCTGCTTCTTTTAGCAATCTTATGCAGACTCTTGGTAATCCACAGACTGCAGTAAACCAATGAGTTCTAGCTGATTTCAGACTCTGCTAGTGAGAAATCTTTTCCACTGTACAGTGCTGAAATACAGTTGCAGACTGGACTGTTGTTGCTTTTTAGCCTTATCAGTTATTCCCCATTAGTTAGGTCAAATGCTCCCACTGTATGTGCAAATGTACTGCTTTCACTGAAGGCCTTTTTCTAACTCTTTTAGTCATGTGAATGGTATTCGTTGTAGCCTCTTATTAGAGATTTTATTGTGTTGTCCACTTTTGAAAAAACTGAACCGTAAAAGCTAGAGGAAGACAGGAACTCCAAATTGCAGATAGATTTTAAGGCATTACTGGTCACTTTATAGATGTAGCTTTTGGCATTTTTTTTATGGGCAGGATTGGTAGTCTTCAATTCTTTGAGGACCTATTCCAGTAGGAAAGGAATAGCATCATGTTAAATATGCAATAAGAGGACATTAAATTTATCTTTTGGCAATCAGTTACCATACTTACATAGGAATTAGAAGCTGTGATTTTGATACCTAGGACCTCATTGTGATGCTGCCTGAGCAAACTCTAATTTCTTATTAACAGTGTCCCTGCTCTTAAATCTCTCTAGTTCAGAAATGGTCATAACCAGATCCAGCCCTTCTGTCCTGGCACTGGCTGTTGATCCCCTTGCCAGAAGATGGGGGCATGTGCAAGATAAACACTGTATTGGGGAAAGCATTGGCTTTGTGATTATCTAGAAATTTCTGTGAAAAAATGAATTATTAAATAATTTCATGCTTTTACTGAGAGCAGTATTGACAAGAGATCTCTCACAGAAAAAAAAAACCATGGTCCTAGGGAGGGACTCTTTTTCTCCTTTGGTCAGTTGGATTTTCCATACTGGTGTAACCTATGAATATTCAGTTAGAAATTGTAGGTAGATTTTGGGAATAAGGTGATTGCTTCAGGTCATGAACAAATTTTTGTGCAGACTTGCATAACTGGATTTACTGTACTGATTTAATAGGAAACTGGAAAGAGTTCAGGTGGAGAACATCAGTCTGATGAAATGTGCTATTTTGGGAATAAAGGGAAAAGGAGGTGACAGTGTTGCTTCCCAGAGACTTATCAGCTTCAAACTGAATTTACTAATTCTGTCCTGCTCTTGCGAGAGATGCTGAGTTCCAAAAGAAATGTTGATTTCAGAATACTTTAAAACTATGCTGCAAACCTGGAAGAATGCAGTACAGCTGCTGTGCATCCAGAACTGTTCTTTTCCATACAAATGTCCTGCTGTCAAAACCTCATTTAGACCTTGGCCTCCTAAGGTGTTTTCCCCAAGGAAATAAATTCTTTCCCTTGGCCTTAAAAATCTAGGCTGAAGTATTACTTTGAACCTCACTGAACTGGACGGGGTGTGGAGCTGTTTGTCTCGCAGGTTTTTTGACAATTTGTTGCATCAGGTCTCTAATGGATGCCTTCTGTAAGTGTATGAAACATTTGAAGAAACCAAAATTACCAAGTTTGCAGTCCCTGTTGTGAAGTTTTTAGGTTTACCAAGTACTGTATGTGAAACTTCTTTATTGTTTGCAGTGCTAGTGTGTGGCTGCATTATTTGGAGTAACTTTCATATTGTCTAGTTGAGTTGCATTAGCACAGCATTCTCTGTTGACACTGTTTTTGCCACAGGCTGCTTTTGCTGCTTCTGTACAAGGGCTAAAATCCCAGTGGGGCTTTTTGAGTTCTAGCAATGAGCGTGCTTGTCATCCTGCAGCTAAGCTGTTTTTCCCAACTAGTGTGAAATCCTTCATCCTTTCTTTAGTGAACTCTCACAGGAAGTTCCACCTACATGTGAGAATTTCTTATTTACTGTGTGGCTGCCTGAGCCCTGGCACAGGCTGCCCAGAGAGGGTGTGGAGCTACTCAAGAACCATCTGGATGCAATCCTGTGTCATGTGCTCTGGGATGACCCTGCTGGAGCAGGAGGTTGGATCAGATGACCCCACTGTGCTCCCTTCCAACCTTACCCATTCTGTGATTCTCTGCTCAAAAGGAGTTGTTAATAGATGGCAAACTACCAAGCTGTTTGGATCTCTGAAACTGAGATGTTATTTTTGTAGGCTTCTGTTGTAGTTTAGGAACCATCTGATGTGTTTTTACACTTGACACCAGACTAAAAGCAAAGTTTCCTTTAGGAATTTCTAAGACTGGAAAGGAAAGATGCTTAAAAGCTTGCAGTTATTTAATTAACTGGCTTTATACCAGATCTGAATATAACAGAATTTGAAAACACTGTGCAAGCCTTGCAGGGAAAGAAAGAGTGGCTTGGATGTCTGTGTCTTCAGCCAGTAGTGTTATTTAGACTTGTGAAAATGTTTAACTGTATTCAGTTGTTTGGTTCTTTTAGGGGGCAGTAGTTTCCTGAGGTGATGCAGGAAGCTGTCTATTTATCAAAAGAAAGCTGTACATTTTAGAATGGATAGAATTCAAGGCACAAATCTTTCACTGATTTCTTCTAATAAGATAAAATCTAGACTATTGTTTGTGTTCTTTTAACAGGTGGTGTTTCACAAAATGTCTCCCAATGAGACTCTGTTCTTGGAAAGTACCAACAAAATCTACAAGGATGATATTTCCAACAGTTCATTTGTGAACTTCCAAATATGGGATTTTCCTGGACAGATGGACTTTTTTGATCCAACGTTTGATTATGAGATGATCTTCAGAGGAACAGGTGCTCTAATATATGTTATTGATGCCCAGGTAAATACAAATCACAAGGAAGTTTTATTTTTGCTTTTTGTGTGAAAGGAATGTTCAAGAGGCCAGTCATTTATGCTTTTAGATAAGTTCATAAGGCTTCTGCTGTGTATGAAGAGATACATTTGCAATCTGACTTCTGGTGTGTGGTTTATTTTGGTGAAGTGACTGGATAGATGCTACTGGAGGTGAAGTGTAACCCAACTTTTGCTCTAAAATCTGGTTTTGTGTAGCTGAGCCTTGTATAGCTAATTGACATAAAGAATCTAAGCTGCTTGGATTTATGATACATCAAGATATTCTCTTCTCCAATACTTCTACTTAGTGACAAGTGAAGTTCTTGCACTGAAATATTTTGTCTTTGTGCAGAATGGAATAGTTATCAGGCAGAAACTTTGTCATTCATTCCTGCCAAAACTGATTTACAGGATGACTACATGGAAGCTTTAACAAGACTCCACATTACAGTTTCAAAAGCCTACAAGGTCAACCCAGAAATGAACTTTGAAGTTTTTATTCATAAAGTTGATGGTTTATCAGATGACCATAAAATAGAAACTCAGAGGGATATTCATCAGAGGGCTAATGATGATCTTACAGATGCTGGGCTTGAAAAACTTCACCTTAGGTGAGTTAAAGACTCTGGCATATGATTCATGCTGTTGCTGATATGCATAAAGATTAAAGGCTTTTAGATGTAATACTGGAACAACTGGAGCAAGGTCTGGGTAGTTTCTTAATATTGAACCAGCTTGTGTTAATGACACTGCTGAATTTATGGACAAGCCTCAGCTGTTAGGCTGACTCAAAAAGAGGCAGGCTACTGGATCAGGTTCCAATCAACAGATTTATCCATACTCTGTGATAATTAAAAGTCTTTCTCATTCAGCATAACAGATTTGTAACAAATTTGTACATGTGGGCTGGAGGGGCAGGGAAAAGAGAGGGAAACCTCTGCCTGCTAGTCCTGACTTGCACTGACTTTTCCCTAATTTTAGTGTGATTGCTTCTAATTAGAAGCTTACTCTGTTACTTGAGATTTGGCTCACTTTTAAGGTATCTTCTACAAACATCTTTAAAAGAAGCTGTCTTTTCTCTTTTCTCTGGTTTTGTTCTTTTGATTCTTGTGGAGCCAGAATCTCTCAATGTTAATGTGAAAAAAGTGGAAGGTTGGGAACAGGAACTGGAAGAAATCTGATTCAGCATTTTTACACCTTTGTGAGTAACATTCTGTGGGCTAAGTGTGTTCTAACAATGTTCACATTTTTGTCCTTGGTCTCCCATTTTTCAAGGATGGGGAAAATCTGTTCCATGTGTACTCCAGCTGCTCAGGACTTAGAGTCTTTGTGCAGTGTCCAGACATATTTGTGATAAAGGCATCCCAGGCAAAATAGCAGGTCTGAATGTTGGAAAGCATAACTTGAACATTTCTATTGCAATTCTGAAATACTCTTGAATCTTCTTTTTCATTTTTCTTTCTTTGCCCTCCCTCCTCATCTTAGCTTTTATCTGACCAGTATCTATGACCATTCAATATTTGAAGCCTTCAGTAAAGTGGTACAGAAGCTCATTCCACAACTGCCAACCCTGGAAAATCTACTTAATATCTTCATATCAGTAAGTATTCACCTCACATTCTGTTTGAATGAAATATGCAAAAGCAAATCCTTCTGCTAAAGACTGCTGGCTAGATCTGCCCTTGAGAGATTGGGGTGGCACTCCTGTAGGTGTACTCTGCTGACCTGGTTTTCTGTATTAAAAGCTCTTTACCACAGCTCAGTTATACTGGTGTGTGCTTTGTGGGGTTTCTCTAAATATTGACAAAGTGTAGCTTGCCTGGTTATAACAGCTGATGGAAGTTTCCTGCCAGCAGGGTGTACTGATTACTTTGCTAAGGCACTTAGCAGTCTAATGTATTATTTTTTGATAATATGAACTTGGGCTTGGACTTAGCTGTCTGTTTCACATGACCTGTGAGACTTTTGCTCTTATTCTTTAGTGCTTGTGTTTCTTATGGAATTGGTGTCATAGAAATTTGCTGCTCTATATTTTTAATCAAATAAAATATCACCCTAGAGACAAGACTGTCTCATTTAAGTTGTCTGTGAGGCTGTTGCAGGCGTGTGGACAACAAAGGAAAAACCATTTATTTCCAGGAGGAGCTGTGCACCTACACATGTCCCCCCATGCCACCATGTAATGCTTGTTTGGTAGAGGACTAAAAACCTGTCTGTAACAACCTGTCCCAGTGCATGAAGGGTGTGTTGACCTTGCCAGTGCCATGAGGATGTGGAATGTAATCCTGATGCCAGAAGAATTGTCTGGATGTCCTCAGGACACTGTCCTGGGTATTCAGACCAGCTAGGAGGAGATAAGGAACACTTGTGGTGCATAAATAAAAAAGAAGCTTTGCCAGTAGTGTGTATGTGGTAAATTGAAGAGGCTTCTGGGCTTTGTATGAGCACATGCACTTTACCAAAGGGCTCAGTTACAAGTGGCATTGTGCTTTTCCATTATCATCATGTGGGACTTTCCATGGATTTTTACCTTCAGAAGCTGAAACTCCATTGCTCTGCATGTTAAACTGCATGGCAAATGCTTCATGCAGAAACTGCCAAGATGCTACAGGCATAAAATTTAGGAGTCAGCATATTGCTATGAAATGTCTCATCTCTGAGCCCATTCCCTTTAGGTGGATGTAAATTATGGCTCTTCTGGAGTTAATAGCAGCACAGGAAAGGCAAATTGCTGGATATGGATACTGGAAGTATAGTAAAATATAACCCTAATAATGATTACTTAAATAATAAACTAAAAAGAATTGTAGCAGAGTCCCCAGTTTTATTTTTGTCAGCCATGTGATGTTGATAGTACTATGGCAATCAGGTATTGTATTTATAAAGCATGTGCTGTAAATCTTGAATCTGCCTTAAGCCTCTAAATTGCTTACATTTAAACCATTTTCTGCCATTAAAAATGTGAAAATTGATGAATTCTACTTGAGATTTTTAAAATGCAGTTATTTAAAAACTTCATCCAAATTCTTTCTCTTTCTGAAGAATTCAGGCATTGAAAAAGCTTTTCTCTTCGACGTGGTCAGCAAAATCTACATTGCAACAGACAGTTCCCCTGTGGACATGCAGTCATATGAGTTGTGCTGTGACATGATTGATGTAGTGATAGATGTTTCCTGTATATATGGGTAAGTGATGAATACTCTTAGGAGAAAAAAAAGGTCCTCAGAAGGTGCAGGATAGGTTGCAAACTGCAGTTGGTGCTGGCTTTTGTCATGCAGCAAAATGCTGTCCATTGGTCTTTAGAGCACGTTGGTTCTGTGAGTAACTAAAATAAATTCACGTGATTTGGCAGCATTTATACTTGGTTTGTTTCCCTCCACTCTTGGCCCTAGACAGCAGACATTTGTAGAAATCAAGTTTCATGTAAGATCTGAATACTGCTGGGTCTTGTTTGGCATGGTGGATGCAAGTACATAAATACCTGCAAATACCTGGGGTCAGTGCCATCAGTGTGACTTGCAGTGACATTGTTTTGAGACTTGCTGCAGTCTGAACAGAATAACATTTGTGGGATCAACTTGTATCCTGCTGACTTTCTCTGAGGGATGCATACAGTGCTTATATCTCACAATTTACAGCAGAGTTTTACTTCCCACTGGACTTTGGAAGTGGTTCTGAATCTTAGAACTGTGATTGTAGCCTGGAAAATGCAGAGCTACCAAGAAAAGACCACAGCATTTAATGGTCTGTCTCCTGATGGGTTGATCCAGGGTTGTGTAACTGTTTGGTTTGGGATTTTTTTTCAAGAGCACTTACAAATAACTTGTGATACATCATTTGCTTCTGTAGTAATTTAACTAGCACTAATAATTTGAAGATAGCATCCTCATCTTTTATTGTAAATGCAGACTGGTTTAGTTTAAGACCAAAAAGTGTCCTGCTCCATGTTGCATCCTCTGCCCCAGCCTCACTAAGAAAGACTTTGTATTAATTTATCAGAAGTAATTTCCCTGAGATGTCACTCCATTGACATCAAAATAATCCACACTGGTGCTCCTCTGTGAGAGACAGTATCTAATGAGGGCCTCTGCTCTGTTTAGATCTTTCCTGAGAACCTTAAGGTTTGATAATGGTCTCACTGATTGTACTAAGACCTGCATTGCAAGTTCTCCCTTTGCTTAATTCAGTATGAGTAATATTCTTCTAACTGCATTTAACAGCTGTTTGTCTTGGAAGTTACACGTGCATGCCTATTAGATTATGGCTTGGCTTAACTTGTTCTTTTTTAGGTTAAAAGAAGATGGCACTGGAAGTGCTTATGATAAAGAGTCAATGGCAATTATCAAGCTCAATAACACAACAGTCCTGTACTTAAAGGAAGTAACAAAGTTTTTGGCATTAGTTTGCATTCTTAGAGAAGAGAGTTTTGAGCGCAAAGGTAAGAACTTCCCTGCCATTGAACAGCTCTTATCTAATATTTTTTATCAGCTGTAAAATATTAATATGACTTTACAAGTCACTTTAATCTTAGTATGACATAAATTTGTGTAGTTTCTTACGGGAGGAATCTTTTTTATTTTTTGGAGAGAGCTATAATGAGGTATTTTTAAATTTGTGAATCATCACTTTAATCACCGTCCTCCTGCCAAAATGGCTTGTGTAGATAACCTGAGCTCTGTCTCTACCATCTGTTCTAGTGGAATCAATAGTATGGAGCAATGGTCCCCTTTCCCTATTGTTTGATCATGAATATATGCCTTGCATTCCAAATCAGTGTCTTATTTTCAAAAAGCTGAGACAGTCCAAATAAATAAATACTAGCATCAGTAAAACTTTGTTAAATCTTCTAAGTTTTTACTATAAGTAGCAAAATATCTATTGGTTAAATTTTGTATTGACTTTGAAGCTCTGTTTACATAAATATGCCAGTCTGAACACAGTTTTTCCTCTCCTTGACAGGTTTGATAGACTACAATTTCCATTGCTTCCGCAAAGCCATTCATGAAGTTTTTGAAGTAGGTGTTGCCTCCCACAGGATCTGCAACCATCAATCAAGCACCTCAAATATGAAAGCAGTGACTCACAATGGCACACCTAGGAATGCAGTCTAGAGGAAAGCTAAAGACCTTGGATAGACTTGTCAGCTCTTCACTCCAAAGTTTTGTGGAACGAGAGAGGAGTAGTCTGAAAGCCTGAAGTATGTTTCAGAGAAGAGCGGTCCTAACTGTGGAACAGCAGATTGCAACTCATGTTGGGCAACTGAAACTACTGTGAAAATACTTTGAGGCCAGTGGAGTTAGAAATGCCAGTTTGAAATCAGCTGTGTTGCAAATGCAGTAGGTTTTCAGTTTGGAGTCCTTTTAACAGTCTGTGTCTGACTGATTGCCTGGTCAAAACTTACAAACAATTAAGTTGGGTTTCGTGCGGAACACCGAACAGTCACTTGCTTAACTTTTAAAATTTTTTTAAAAATTAATCTGTAGAATATCCTCTTCTGCTTAAGTTTACCTCCTGTCATGCAAAAACGAAATTGGTGTTATTAAGGCTTGTGAAACTCAGGCTTTTTGCTTGCTGAGGCTGGTCTCACAAATCATTCCATTAAGTAGTTCTTGTTCTTGCTGGTGTGCTCATAGTTCTCATGAATTCTGTGCTTGTTAAGTGGATGCAAGGTAGAGAGCTCTGTTCTAGTGATCATGTGTTTGTTTAGAGAACTGACCTGGGGCTTCATTTTAAGAGAGAGTGGTTCTTTGCTTTCAGACCACACTTCCTGGTATGTCCCCTTTGATGGAAGGGAAGGATTAAAATCAGAAATAAACTACCTAGTGTCTTTTACAAAAACATGGATGTCATAAATCTATGTGATTAATCCTGTTCATGAAACAACTGCATGGCTAGCTACACTGAAGTGTCTGCCATCTGTTGGGCTAAAGCAGACACTTCCAGCTATTCCCAAGCAAAGAAATTACAAAATTACTCACTTTTAGTGGTGAATCTTTCTCCGCTCTCTGACTGATAATCAAGACAATTCCTAGCAAAATGTCTGAGGGTGTTACCTGTGCATGGCAGTTACGTTCACTCTACCATAATTTACTAATAGTACTGTTCTTCCAAAGTGCATTGGTTCTGTACTATGACAAACACCCTCCTGTTTGTCGCTGTGCAATCTGCCTAGAATAGTGTTTTTTTCTGATTTTATGTATTCTGCTGACTTTCATACTATGGGCAGTATATGTGACTTCTTTAATTTATTGGTATTAGTACTGCAGATGTCATTCTGTACACCAGCCTTGCTGTGCAGGAAGCCCAGCCACTGGCCCATAAAGACCTTGCCTCTTTTTTCCTGTCCCTGTGTGTCTGTAGGTGTTGCAAAGCCATTGGACCAACTGTACAAGTCCCAGTATAAAAGTTTCTGCAGGAACTAATTGATCTCTGCAATTGGTGTGTTTATGTGGTCAGAAATAACCATGGGACTGCTTCTGTGCTTGAATGAACTTCCATTGATCTGTGTAAAAATGAATATACATGCATTAACATTGGGGTGTATGTGTAAAGGGTTTTTTTTACAGCAGGAAATTGGAATTCAAGTGCTCTAGGTCTGTTCTCTTAAATCCAGGCTGAGCCCCTTTTTGCTAATGGAACTGCAGAGCTTTTAAGGAAGTGCTGCAGGCTCACAAGGTTGGGTTTTGTAGTTTGCAAGCACTGTCAGAGTTCAGATTCTGAAGGTAAGAGGAGAAGTAATTGGCAAAATAACAGGAAGAAAGAATCCCCATTTGTGCAGTGAGTTTCCCATGTTCTAAGTACATGCGTATGTTCTCTTTCTTTTCACTCACTACAGGATTTTGTGCTAATAAAATGAAAAAAAAAAATCAAACTGTAACACTACTGTTTCTGCTTGTCTTTATAGACAGAAGTCTATAAAGGCCTTTGTGGTTAAGCAAACTTAAAAGCTGTGTTATCTTCATGGTATACATAAAAAAAGTTAAATTCCACATTCCCATTTACTCAGCCTTAGCTTTCATCTTAATTAAATGTTGACTCAAATTGAATACTCAATTTTCAGGTGATGGCTCTAGACAGTAAAGGCATAAAAATGAATGATCAAGTGACTTGTCCTTTTCATTAATTAGACTTTAGCTTAGAAATTAGCTTTGGACTCTATTCTGAAATTCTGCTTTCTGGTGTGTGTGTTCTGGTGGCTTTCTGTGTTCTGATTTGTTGTGGGTTTTTTGGTCATCATTTACCTTTTTCTTGAATAGTTGCACCTACTAAAGGTAAATGGTAGCATCTCAAAAATAATACTGCCATTTTCACTATTACCTGCACAATATTAGCTCTAAAAGTTAAATTTGTCTCTAGAAAGGAGTACAATATTTCTTACAGTATTTCAGTTATACTGAAATTCAGTATTCAGTAATACTTAGAGCATTTCAGTTTACTGAGCTAAGTAAGATGCTGTTACACAAGGAGACTGTTAATAACCTGTTGCTGCTTTAGTGAGATAGTTTTTGGCTTCTGAAATTTCTATGGTGCCAGGGAGGAGGAAAGATAGGGATTAGACTTTATTTTCTTCCTTATGCAGGAGCTTCCTGTGCTGACCTGCTGCAGGGAGAGATCCTATCAGAGAAAAGGGAAAGCAGTATCACAGTACCTCCACTAAAAACACCGAACTTGTCGAGGAAACCAATTCGGGCTTCACTTTTCTGCCTTTCCCCCCCTTTTTCTCCTCTGAACCTGTAGTGGTTGGATGTTGTGCGATTTTTTTTGCAAACAGAGGATGTGTTTTTAAGGTGCTGATGGGGAGGGCATAGGCTAAATCGTAACCCATCTGCCAAGAGAAGGGATCGAATTTCTTTCTGTTGAAGAATAAAATAATCCCTTGCAAGGTACCTCTCACAGCTTTGCATTGTTGGGCACCGAGGGCGTTGCTGGTCAGTGGCTGAATTTCCCGTCGGCAATGACGAACTGGAGAGGGATAGAGGGAAAGGCCAGGCCTGGGAAGGGGGAGCAGAGTAATCCAAGGCGGTGCCTCTGCTGTTCTCAAGGTCTAAACACGCCGAGCGCTTGGCTGGAACACGGAGCCGAGAGCCGCGGGTCTTGCTCGGGATCTCGGGGATACCCACGGAG